>CM040238.1:129906739-130156277 GCA_022545495.1 Chrysanthemum lavandulifolium
AGTATATATATATATATATATATAGGGCATAGCTTGCTAAAATTCTTGTAGCCAATTGGCTACAATCCTTCATAAAAATTCACTATCAATGATTCGGGGACCTGAGAAAAGAATCAGGACCCACAAAAAGAATCAGAGACCCACATTATATAGCACAAAATTGTAGCCAATTGGCTACAATAAATTGTAGCTTATATATATCCCATATATATATATATATTTGGGTAAAAGGGTTAATTCACCCCGGTAAAATATATTACGCCAAAAACAATGAAGTACAAAGGATGAGGGTGAATCCCTCATCACAGTCCCTTAGGACACTTACAGACTCTCCTATAGGAATGCAACATCATTCCTATAACTTACAATACAAGCGTGACAGACCACACTTATAACTAAACATCAGACTACAATGATAAAAAATAAAACTAAATGCACTTCAAGTAGATATACTTGAATCTTCAAGTCACCATAGTAGTCCAAACTTCCAGCGTCGTCCAAATATACAATATCATGGTCCTCAAATTGAAATACAGTTCACAAGTTTCACACAACGGTTGGTAAGGGACTCTAAAACCACGGATAGAGCAGCAAGCTCAAAACTCGCTCCAAAGGTGTATGTTGAGATGCAAAACTGAACACCAATAAGAATAACCAACAGGTACGTATAAAACCAACGCACATCCACAATAGCAGCTCCTAACCATCAGTGACCACACATCCAAGTTAGAATCTGCCAAAGAACATAGAAACCCAAAACTACAATCCAACAGCAACACCATGCTAAAGGACTAGTTTTAGGACGATAATAGAGTTTAACAAACCCCAACTTCCAGCAATATCAAGCACAGACCAAACAAACGACATGATCCAAATACCTCACCTACTAAGAGCTCCACGGATGAAACTCTAGCATGAATGAAAATCAATGTATCGTGACCAGGCATTGACGAATACATAGGGTATACACAACCCTAACTTCCAATAAACCAACCAACCTCATGATCAAAATCAGGTCCAAGAAGTAGATCGGTAACATACAATAGGGTTTAACCCTAACTTCCATTAATGATCGAAGGAGTTGATGAATAAGAGCCAATAAATCTAAAACATCCAAATCGACCAGTAGCAACCAAGATTGATTTTTGAACAAGAACCAAATAAACTTGACTTACACAACATGAACTTGACTTTCACTCTCCCAAACCCACGTACCAATGATGAACCACGATCATCACAGAACCAGAATATAACCACTAACCACATAATGACTTACATAACACCACCACGATCTGAAGATCGACATACATGAGAGAATGGATTGCTGATTCCAACTTGCATAACACAAAATATAAACATGAGCGCACAGCAGCACCAATCACCATATGAGTATTCAAAACCGAGTAATATAAAACCCTAAAATAGGGTATCGTTTTAAGAATAAGAATTGAATACCCAAGATCGACCCTTAATATAGATAGAAACGACTTAGGAATAAGGGTAACGAACCAATCAGAAAAAACCCAAAGGCGGTAAGAGAATCAGATTCAATAAATACGAAACCCTAAAACAGGGAATCGTTCTTGCAAGCAAACCCTAGAGATTAGGGATAGATCTGAATCGCCAAGAACAATTGAATAACGATTTAACAATTATTCCTTAGTAACAGATCGTTAAACAAACCCTAAGCAAAAAACGAGAATGATAATAATATTAGGGTTTCGGCCAGGAAAAAAACAAGGAGAAATCCGTTTAGCATTGAAAGAAAAAGATGAATCCAACCACCCTTATAAAAATAACTAATCCTAGATCGTATTGCATACCCTTTGGAAGGATAGAGGACGATTAGAACAGTTTTGGCCGGAAAGTACTTAAGGGTGGCGGCGGAAATTTCAAGGGAGAGAACTTTTAGGGTTTTTATCAATGTAAATCTTTATCGCTTTTTTATCCCATATATATATTTCTTTTTGATAGTAAATTCGATTATATTTTGAATTTCGGACTTCAAGTCCTATTCATGACAATTCGTAGGTACAACAATTTGTCCACTAAGATTTAGCTTCCAAAGATGCCATGGTAATATTGTTTAATATTTATTAATCATTTAGGTATCCCTTTTTTCAATATTAATATTTTTTAGTATATTTTCAAATTCAGACTTTTTTTGGGTAAAGGGGAATGATTACCCCGGAAAAAAAATTTCAAATTCAGACTTCAAGCCTCATCGAGAATGAAAATCCTATTCGTAGTCATGTTGACGCCAAAGTTGAGAAGCTGTTTGACAGTAATGATAAAAAGGTAATATTGTACGTAATCTTAAATTTCTTTATCTTTAGTTAGTAACCAACCTATTCATATGTTGTTATTATATACCGTAAGCCCAATGGCTTCTGTATCATGCGAGACATTAATATCTGCTGCATCTGATAATGGCGAACATAGGAATCTTAATTATATTGACCCTGCCGCATATCCATCCTCCATGTCACAACTTGAGCATTTATGTCTTTCAACCGGAGATTTCCCGATAGTTGATCACATGCAAGTTGATAATCTCATTGATATCAATTTACCTAATTTAAATGTCCATTTTTCTCAATCGGCTATTGATGCACCTATACAAATCATTATAAGAAATCCACACTTTAAAGTTGTTTTCTACATTCAGTTTCTTATTATATTTTTTTTATGTAAACTTATAGTGCCATCAGTATGATGATGATTACAATGATTTGTTAACTCTTCAAAAGGTGATGATCAAGATGCTCATATGGTAGAGCGGCTGATCATTCTCTAGGTATAGTCAAACTGGATTGTCATTCTGTTGATACGATAGAAGGGGCTGCCCAATCAATGGATTTAGAAGATAAATCAAAAGATCCAAATGAATTAGGAGAGGCGGTGTATGCTGTTGATAAGAGCAAGGCTGATGGGCATGTTTTTAAGAATTATGATAATAACTGTGAAAAAGTGAGAGATGCGGTGTTGGATATTGAAGACAACATTACGGATGTGCATGTTACTGATAGAGAAGATCCGGATGGTGAGAAAGTAAGTGACCATGTGTTGGATAATGAAGAGAACATTGCGGATGGGCATGTTACTGATACATATGCTCTTGATGGTGAGAAAGTAAGCGAGCGTGTGTTATATGTGGAAGAGACGAAGGCTAATGAGTACAAGGATGTTGAAGAGAACAAATCTGATGTGCATGTTGTTGAGACCAATGATAATGATTGTGAGAACTTACCAAATGCGCCGTTGGGTAATGAGAAGAACATTGCTGTTGGTGAGAAAGTAATGGAAGGCGTGTTAGATATGGAAGGGACGAAGGCTGATGAGTACAAGGATGTTGAAGAGAACAATTGTGAGGATCTAAACACACTTGAGCCTTCTTCTAGAATACTTTGAGTATATATCAAATTGTATGCGGAATCTACTACTTGATACTTAGAAGAATATTGACAATGTATAATGTAACAGCAATGCTATAACAAATAGTTACCAAATGCTTAATTATTATTAAGCAAATAATATGAGTGATCTGACTATCACTAGGATTTACAACCTAGAAGAAAAATATACGCAAAGATGTATCTAACACCTTAACCTAGGATCTCCTTTTATAGGCACAATGAGTCCTTTACAAGATAACTATCAATATTCTAAACATGCAGAATATTTATATAAGTCTAACTATATAAGATATATCCTAAATATCTTCTATACATATCTCTTTACATGTCTTCTAACAATAGTAGTACAAATCTTCATTTTAGCAGACTTAGCAGTAAAAAGTCTTCTGGCAGTACTAACTCCATTAGTACTGTTAGTGTAATTTGCAGCAGTACAAATTGTTAAGTGTTTTAATTCCCAACGATCCTCCCCTAAACTTGTGATATACCTCCAAATTACAAGTTTCTGAATTAAGTCTTTTAAGGATTTTTCTAAACACTATCTTCTTGGTCTGTTAGCTTACATGAAGATCTTCTGAGTAAAGTAAGCGCCATTTTACTCTCTTCTTCAACCCGAAGCTTGTTGCTCAACATTAGTAGAAGCGTTGTACTATCCAAGGGATAATCCTTCTCCACTAGCATACAAATGTCACCTCCATAAATTATAGACACATGATGTACATGATGTACTCCGCATGAGTCATAGATTCTCCAAGTTATAGTGTTCAAACCAGCCTTGAATTCCATAAAGTATCAATATCATCTGGCTCAAAACAGTCTCTTTAGTTCAACCCACAACACCTTCTCCATATCATCAGTAGGATCTGCTGTAGTGAACTTCTCCTTAACTAAGCTCCACAGTTTTACCAAATCATCTCTGTCAAAAGCTTTTAGCATATCTATAAAGAACTGATATGCTGATATGTTGTTTCCCACTCTAATGATCTTCTAGTACTTTCAGTTGTCTGGAACCTTGATTTGGTTTGCAAGGCTTCCATATTCATACCAATATCTGGAACCTTGATCATCATCTTTTGCAGCTCTTCTGTTGACATATCATCTTTTCCTTCAGCTTCAGTTGCAACTGTCTTCTGCTTCTTAGAACTCTTTGAAGATTCTGATTCTTTAATAATTCTTTTTGAACCTCCTTCTACCTGCTCAATCAGCTATACATGCTCTTTTTCTCTGACAATTCTCCCATCCCTTACTACTACATCTTCAGAACCCATAGGAATAAATCTGTTAACCCTGCTCTATACCTTATCAAATGCTTCTTTAACAGCTTCAAAAGTTAACTTCCTCACATTCGGAATCTAGTAACCTCACATGTTCCTTAAGTAATTGCACATGAAATTGTCCGTAAAAACCCTAAAAGTTCTCTCGTGCTTGGTGATTTTTGGCGAAAAAACGAATCCTTCACTTTACGTTTCAACTTCTACGATTCTTAAACTTTTAATAATTTATTGGTTTTAAGTTCGTGGGTCGGTTGCTTTATTGATTCGTTTTTTTTATTGGCCAAGGTAGTATCATTGACGGCAAAGCTTTGATCTATATCATTAATTTACTCTATTGTTTTGTCAAGTAGTGCATGGTTCATTCATTCTATATTCTAACTGATTTGTTAATATTCCTTGCTTTTGATCTCACGTGGATTGGTGGTAAGGCTAAATTCATAGGTCGGTTGGAGTTATTCTTCCTATATTTTTATTGATCTACTCTTCTTAGTACGCATTGTTTATAAGCTTTACGAGATTCATTATTGGGTTTCGTTTAATTAGTGCGTATAAGATATTTGTTCTCCGTGATTCACGATATCTAAACTCGATTAAGGGTTTGGTACCTTCATTTGCAAGTAATTTGGGTGCAATTAACCTTCTTTTGCAAGTAACCCGTCGTTGGGTTTGTGGTTCAAGCGATTGTCGCAAGTCGGTATATCTTGTAAGTGGGTTTAGAGAGATGGAATCGGGGTTTTTAAATGGTAAGAAGCCTACTAAGGCTGCTGGGTTGGCTGCTAAGATTAACAATATCGACGGAAAGGTTATTGTTACCAAGGGTAAGCCATTGAAATCTATATTGAAAGGTGCAGGTTTGGGTGGAAAAACGGGTAGTTTTGCTCTTCCTAATGATCATGGTTCTGGCTCTACGCCAAGTGTTGCCTATGTTGTTTCTGATTCGAACCTTGCTATGAGTGAAAGTGTATGTTTATCTAGTACTAAATCTGATGTTCCTAAGTTTACTAATGGTGTGGAACCTGATTCTTTGGGAGCTGCAACTGTTGGTACGACTAAGGATAGTGGTGACATGCTAGATGATGGGTGTAATATTAGTGGTGCTAGAGTTGTTATACCATTAGCCGTTGTTGATGATATGCGTTCTAAATTTGATCATACTCTATGCGGCTATTTCCTTGGGCAACGTTTAGCTTTTCCTATTGTGAATGATTATGTTAAGCATACATGGGCTAAGTTTGGCTTCGAATGTGTTATGATGCGTAATAATTTCTACCTTTTCAAATTTAAGACTCAAGATGGTATGCGTAAGGTTCTTGAGTGTGGTCCTTGGTTTGTCAAATCTAGTCCCATTTTCTTAGAAAATTGGGATCCTAATACGAGGATGGAGAGGGAGAAGATTACAAAGGTACCGGTATGGATTCTCATTCATAATGTACCGGCGATTACATATTCTGAAGTTGGTATTGGTTTGATTGCACAACAGATTGGTCGTGTTATACAAATGGATGCAGGTACTAGAGCTATGTGTAGTAATCCTTGGGGTCGTTATTCTTATGCACGGGTCCTAGTTGAGTTATCTGCTGAAAATTCTGTTTTGGAATCAATTGAAGCGGCTATACCTTTGCCGAAGGATAAAGGTCATTATATGGAAGTTCTTGAAGTTGAATATGAATGGTGGCCGGATCGGTGTTCTAAATGTAAGGTGTTTAACCATGAGGACATTAATTGCCCTCTTAGGAGAATGCCGGCTACTAAGGGTTCAGATTCGGCTCATAAAGATGTTGGTGTTAATAGGGATGTTCACCTGGATAAGGTTGGAAATAAGGCTACCAATGTCAACCAAAGGCCTCGGTATTTCAAACCTAAGTCTAATTTTGAATATAAACTTGTTTCTAAACCTACTACGAAGAAGAACACCATTGATACTAAACGTAGTTTGGAGGCCGTTCGCTGGATCAGCCGTCAAAGGATGATTCTGGTGCTATCATGAAAGTGTTAAAGGGTGATCTTGATCCGAGCAAGGTGGTGGTGGGGTACCACATGATAGTGACCGACGGATATCGTTTGTGATGTCTCTACTAGTGCCGCACTGCGAAAAGTGGCAATGGAAGTTTGTGGGATCAATTCTCTAAAATCCACAAGGTGTCTTCGCGTAAGGAAAGTTCATCCTTGTCATTAGCTGGTTCGTCGGATGAAGATGAAGTGTATATGCCTGAGGTCATGCCGGGAGCTGGTTTTTTGGATGATTTGAAGTCCTATGATGGTTATTATTATGATTTTCCTGCACATGGTTTTGAGAGTCGCCCTAAGGCCGTCATAGGTAGTTTTTATCTTATTGTGTTTGTTATAAGAATGGCCTGTCATTCTTATATAGTTGGTTTGGTTAGTTGTTTTTTGCATGTAAGTGTCCTATGGGACTGAGATGATGGATCCACCATCATCCTTTGTACTTCAATGTTTTTGGCGTAATAAATTTACCGGGGTGAATTAACCCTTTTACCCAAAACAAAATTGCACATGAAATTATTTTGTTCTGTCTCAGTAGGTAGTTTTCTCATCCTTTCTTCCAGCCTCTAATGAGCAAAGAATATTCTTCTTTCTTCTTACATCTCCATAAGCAGCCTAGATCTCTGTTAAATGGTAAGTTGTGCTTGTTCTTCTTAAAGTAGTCTTTGTGCCAAAAGCTTATCAACAGCAACTCTAGCTTGAATATCTTCACAAGCTTCCCATTGAGCTGTATTAGCTTGTTCTCTCTCTACAAACTTTTGCTCCTTAACTCTTTCTTTTTATTTAGCAGCAGCTTCAGCCTTTTCATTTTCTATTCTAGCCTCCTCATTAAGCTTTTCTTGCACAACTTTAGCCAATTCTTCATCTTCCTGAATCTAATCTTCTCTGGTTAACACCTTTTCTAGAAGTCCCTTACCTTTGTCTTTAGGATCAATGGTAGGACCAAATGAATAATGAGCAACACCTCCTTCTCTCGATCGCAACACCCATTTCCTTAGGCTTTGAAGGCTTTATGGTGTAGAGAATAGGAACCTTTTCAAGAGGGCGTAGCACCTTCAAGCTTTGAAATCCTAAACAAAGATCGGTGACATTATCTTCTTCTTCAACCGGTTCTTTAATAGGTGTTGTTGTAATAGTAGTAGCTTCGGTTGTAACGATATATTCTATCTGTGCAACAACTTCAAGAATAGGTTGTAGAACACCATTAGGTTGAACTAAGACACTGGCAGTTCCAATTGCTTCACCAGTAATAATATTTAAACCACCAGTACTAACTCCAAAACTACCAGTATTAACTTCTGTTGTATCTGCATCAAAACCAGTATCATCACCACCTATTTCCAAATCCATGTCATCATCTCCATGCCTCCCCTCAAATCCATTAGTAGGTTGAAGAACAGAAACACTTAAATCTTCATCAAGTTGAGCTATTTTCTTCCCCTGTTAGCAAGAATCTCCAAGTCTTCCTCAGCTTCTGAAAGTAGAACCTGAGACCTTCTTCTAGCTGGAGCAGACTTTACTTTATGTTCTAATCTTTTGACCTTTAATATCAGCTTTGTGTAGGCATGCACATACAATTTCTTTGTCTTCTTTAGATCTTCCTCCAAGCTAATCACCCTGTGAGTCAATTTGATACAAATAGCCATCAATTCAGTTAGTTTCACACTGCCTTCAGCACTTCCAGGTGTGTTACCTCCTGGGAGAGGTGCATCATGGGGCATTTCCCCCATATTTTCTATTTGGTTGGGGAGTCCATCACCTGTATCAAGTCCATAAGGACTGGACACATTAGATGATGCCATAGTTTGGGTCTTAGCTATGTTACCCATGTCCTGCCTAGCTTCTAAGCTTGAGACAGTAGTGGTAGCCCTTCCGATTATGTTGGAGACATCCTCATCTGCTACAATTGGAGTAGTAGGAGATCTGTGCTAAAGAACACTAGATTTCTCTCTGGATGAACTCTTATATGGTGATGAAGATGGTTGTGAGGCTGATGGAGTATCAGATGAACTTGTGGGGTGTGTGTTGGGGCTCAACTGGGCTAGTTGATCCTTCACCCTGAATGTTTAAGATTGTATCAAAAAGAGGTACCACAATCCTATTAAACCCCTTAGAAGCCATTCTCATGTTACTGAAAAGTTTTTGTATAAGGCAAGGAGTTGGATAAAAAAACATTTATGGGATTGAAGCATACTTTTTCATATATTCAAAATCGCTTGTATAAACCTTAGATACATCAAAACTTGAATTTGTTATTCACATTTTCACGATACTATCAAAAATCAGTTTGGAAAAATTGTAAGTCTTGTTTGTTGACAAACAAATGAGAGTAGTTGCTATATTGCTACTGAATTGCTCCCATGAGGTTTCTTGGGACTTAAAAAATGAAGGATAGTATGAATGAAGAATCTCCATTGTGGGGCAAAGTTTGAAAAGTCCGATTTTGAGCAGATGTGTCATACCCCATTCTGGACAAAGTTTGAAAACGTTCAGTGTTTGGTAAATCGCTAATACCATTGTCATCTGCTAAGTGGAGATGCCTCCTAACAGATGATTCAGTAATAGTCATTGGCTTGCCATCAACTGTTGCTTTTAAGTTTTTGTCTCCATTCTCAATTGTATTGACAGTATCAGTCTGCCAAAACTGGTTGATTTGAGAGACATAGATAGTAGGGTATAACTGATGTGGGTATTGTTTAGAAAATCTACTATCTCATGGAAGTCTTTACCTTCCTCTGGTGTCCAAGAAAGCGACCTAGTTGTGTTTATCCACAAATTGCAAATTCGCCATTACGATTGAAAGATTGTTTAGATTGCTGGGATATGATCGTTTATTTATGGATTGAAGTTGTTTGTGAGCCAATTAAGTATTTGTAAAGAATACTTAGGGTTTGAGAGTAATCGACTTGAATAAATCGTATCTTAAAAGAAAAGAAATCTTTTAGAAAATGGAAAGAAAGTATATAACCTTCACCTAAAAAACCCTACTTTTCTCTCCTCTAGGGCGATTTTTCCACCTCCTCTACCCCTAACATTCGCCAAAATAATCCATCAATCCGCCTCTATCATTTTCCTGAATGATATGCAATCGGTATTTATGTTTTTTAATCACTGGGTAGAGGAGGGTAACATCTGAAATCGTCCTTATCATTTTTTTGGCGAATTTTTTAACCCTAAGTTTTCTTTATCGATTCTGATTCGTTTTTAGGGTTTTAATTCGCATCATGTTTCTCTAATCGCACCTTTTATTGGATTATTATATGTTGGTTTTAATCGACTACACTTATAACAAAGGGCGATCTGGTTTGTCAAAACCCTAATATTTGCTTGCGATCTGTAGTAAGGGTTTCGTTTTTGTTGAAATCGTCCCTCTTATCCTTTATTATGTCAGTTTAACTGATTATATATATATAAAGGATCGATTTGATGCTGGTGTGTACTGAACGATTAAAACCTTTTGGTTTTACCTTATTTGATGGTTCTTCTTGGACGAAACCCTCGTTAGGGTTTTGTTTCTTTGGCTCGTTAACTCGGTAAGGTTATGATTGTTCTGTATGTGGGTTTACGAGGAGATGTCTGTTGCTATTAGCTAGGGTTTGGGTACCCTATTGGTCGATTTAATGGATCCTTGCTCATGCTATATTATATACGGATCTTGTTCTTTTCGCTATGGAAGTCTAATATGTGTTCTTACTGACTTTGGTTATTAAATCCATCAAGGTTCTCTTGTTTTGTCTTTACTACCGTAGAGTGCATGTTGGTGATCGACCGGTTGTTCTTGTGTAATTTAGGGTTTCGAGACCGCTATCATTTATTGGTATTGTTTGATGCTAATGTTGTCGTTGCAATGGTGTTTGTCATGGTAATTTAAGGTTCGCTTACCCTATGTGTGGCTCTATAGACATGCATTCATCGACATTGGTGGTGATGCCGGATTGCGGGATAATGGGTTGCGCTTTATGTTGATTGCATGTGGTTGGAGCTAATGTGTTTTGCATGTGGATTGGGAGTGCTTGTATACACCGATATTATTTGATCGTTTGGATCGGCATGCATGGTATGTATGGAATTTTCTTTTGTTCAAAGATGTAATGGGTGTATTTGAGATTGTTGGGTTTATGATTCAACCAATCATGTGGTTTGGATTGTAATATCAATAATATGGGACATGAGTGTTTCTTGTCGTTTGATTGATGGTTGATTCATGATTGGATATAATGCTAGAAGGTTGGGTCGATTAGACCATGTTTTTGCTTCAAAGTCAATTTGCTACGGTAGTCACTATTATTAGGTTATTAGATTATGCATTGCATAATACTAATAGAAACGCACTTGGTTGAAGTTGGACGTTTGAACTACTATGACGATTTGAAGATTCAAGGATTTGTCTACTTGAATTGCATTTTATTTTTTTATATATAGTCGTTGTAGTTTGTGTTCAATGTTTGTTATAAGCGTGGTTTGTCACGTTTATATGAGTGTCTGTAAGTGTCCTAAGGATCGAGGCGAGGAATCACCCTCGCCCTTTGTACTAAAAACGCTTGGTTAACAATATTTTACCAGGTGCGTGATTACTCCCTTTACCCAAAAAAAGAAAGTATATTATCCAAGTTAGAAACCCTATAAGTATGGTAAGTAATGTAAAAACTACTCAACGACTATAATTAAAAATGGTTATGCCTAAACAGTTCAAACGGCCATCCAAAGAATGCAAATGTTTAGCTAGCAAGACAAACTATTGCCTAGCAAGACAAACTTTTGCAAAAACATTTTCTTAGCAAAGATAAACTCAATTTTCTTTCAAAATATAGCATTCAAACTTTTTAAAGCGATTAAGTGTAAAGGAAGACACTTAACTGCTTTGGTTGCATTTAACCTCCGGTTTTGTGAGAACCAATAATTTCGCTTATAAAACGCACGTGAGCAAATAGACTCATTAAAAGAGCCTTCTTGAGCGGGGTTTCGAGCTCGTGGCAAGTGTTGCCTCTAACATAAAAATGTTAGATTCACGTTTGCTCATTGTTCTCAATACCGATGTCCTTAGGCGATCACAAAGATACAAAGATAGAATGGTAAAGAGTGAGTTAGATCCATTATCTCGATTAACTAAATAACCATCAATATGTGTACACTGCAAACATAGGACCTGACTTCAAGAGAATATTTGAGAACATCCTTTAAAATTTTCTCGTTGTTGCTAACCTGCAAATGTAGTCTAAAATGAAGAAAACACTGACCAAAGCATGTGCTTCATAGCAGTATAAATTATGACTAATAGTTCCAACACAATCAGACTTAATTTGCACTAGCAGTACAAATTATACAAATCAGTACCAATTGACACAACTAGTAGTACAAATACTTTTCATTACAAAAATACTAAGAGATTAAAGATTTATGGATTAAGCATTCCAATACTTGGAACCATGTACTGAAACCTCCGAACTTCAAAAGATTTAGTTAATAGGTCTGCAAAATTGTAATCACTATGAATCTTAACAGCCTGAACTAGCTTTTTCTCATTGCAGTCTCTTATGAAATGATATCTAATCTCTATATGCTTTGTTTTAGAGTGTATCCAATCATAGAGGCAAGATACTTACTGGAGAATGGCATCTATGAAACCCATTGTCCAGTAAGTATGTGGCCAATGTTTCATACTAGAGAGCTTTCACCACCTTGTAGACTTTGTTTGGATGTTCAGGATCTTCAAACCCTGGAGGCTGAGAAACATAAACCTCTTCTTCAATAGTACCATACAGAAAGGCACTTTTAACATCCATTAGATAAACCATAAACCCCATGAATAAAGCATAGGATAGAAATAGCCTGATTGCCTCAATCTTTTCTACAGGTGCAAAAACCTCTTCATAATCTATTCCTTCCTCTTGACTATATCCCTGAGCTACAAGTATTGCTTTATTCCTGATGACAATACCTCTCTCATCCTTTTTATTTTTGGAAATCTACTTGGTACCAATCACCCTTACTCCCTTAGGCAAATCTACAAGTACCTAGCTACACTATGTGACAACCGGCAATTTAGGGAGTCTATTTTAGGTAACCGCATTACGTTAAAATAAACTGAGTTTTGCCGTTATCACTATTTTATAAACCGTGACTTGATTTTATATCGTCGATTGGTTTTTACGGTTTATTTCATTATTAAATGAGTTATCGTATGCGTTTTAACTCTATTTGGTAGGCACTATTCGATTGGGCACTAGAAAAGCCTAAAACAAGAGTTATTGTAACTTTTTGACCATAACTCAAAATTGACAAATAAATAGTCAAAACTCGTGGAAAACGTAAGTAACGATGTTGGAAAGTTAAATAAATGTCGGGACACTGGGATGATATGTGAGATCGGGAATGGGTAAACGAGATATATACGAAAGTTACAACCCGAACCCCCTCTTTTGCTTGATCGGCCGCCTCCTCCCAAATAATTATTTTTGAGGTCCCTAGTGGCCTAGTATAAATAACCCACCCAACCCCTCATTTGATACTTTCATTTCTCTCACTAGAAAACACACACTAAACATTTCTCTCTCTACTCTCTCTCTAAAGCAAACCCTAGCCGCCACCTTTGTAATATCCGGCCACCACGGCCGGATTCCGGCGAGTGAACATACACCTCCACCACCAAAAGATAGATCTCTTTCTCCTCTTTCCAACCATATATCATACGCCCATTTGGACTTCATTAACACCTTCAAATTCAAGAATTAAGATTAGTACTTTTAGGGTTTCAAAGGGCTTTTGCAATTGGTGATTAGATAAGGTAAATGGAACATGTTTTGAGCTTGATTGGGCAATAATAATCCATTTAATTGGTAATTGGGTTTCGACCTAATTATAATTTTTGAGGCTTTTGGGTGGAACTTGAAATTAAAGCTAATTAGTGACTAACTAAACAAGTAATTAGTGTTTGGTACATGTGTGGTGTATTAATTTGATGGGTTTGTGCATTTAGGGTTTAGTTGCATATTTTTGGTTGAAGTAGATGATGGTTTTTGTGTTTGGTTAGTGTTTGGAGCTTGAATGATTGGATTTGAGTGTTGTGGATTGGATTTGGTAGTGTTTGGATTGGTTTGGGATGGCGTACGAACCACCATGGTCACGTACGTGACCCATGGGTTGGTGTACGTGACCCACTTGGGTCATGGGTCCGAGTCGGGTCAATTTGGTAGCTCTTTGGTTGATGTAGTTGAGGTTTGGATGAGACGCGTGGAGCCGAAAAGCTTCTAGAGCTTGTTTGGTTCACGTGGTCTTAACCGTGACCATGTCATGAGCATTAGGGTCATAACATTGGTTTCGGGCATGTTTGGTTGATTGATTGGTTGGCGAGATTGTTTTGAATTGGTTTGGGATTGAATTGCGATATTATGACTTTTAATTATGGACTTGATATATATATTGTTGACTTTGAGCTACGTCGACGTTACTTTGACTTTTTAGTCAATTGTTGACCCCGACAAAGCCGTAACATGGACTTTAGTATAATTTGGACTATTGATTGATTAAAAGCCGAGAAGTTATGACTCGTGCTTGTGGACTCGAAATGAATAACGTTATGAAACTTATAATGGAATTTGACGAAATATACATTTATACATGAGAATGCTAATAGAACTATGAAATGTAAATAATAATGGGCTTTTGTACCAAAAATATCGATAACAAGATTTATCTTGTTATTTACTATTTTTAAACGGAAACTAACGACTAAATTGGAAATGTTTTGTAATAAATAAGTAATTAATGTTTCGAGTACACGTTTATCAATAAATATCAATTGTGGACATTTAGTATTGGTTTAAGTATTTAATTGCTTACGTTGTGTGCATGGGTTACGGATAACCTAGCATTAATATTGTTGATCCACGTGGGTAGCGGACTTATTAGGTTGACGAATATAATAAGAGCCCGCTAGGTACGTTGGGTAACTTTATTAATGGGTGACTTATCCTTATGACTCTTTAGGATACGATTGATTTATGGGATAATAAGTGACACGAATAAATAAATGAGTTTATCGAGTTGATGAATTCGATAAGGTCTACTATTTATTCCGAAACTTATTGGACTATGGAGCTTGTCGTTTAGAGGTCTCATTGTGTCGAATTGAGCTATATATTGGTTGTTTGAGTGCATTCATGGCATCATACTGAGTCGATACACCCACATGAGGATACCAAACACTAGGATTAAATGGTGAAACGAGACGTTTTTGGAAATAAAGAAATGGAATATATTGGGGTAGATAACGTTGATTTTAAGGAATATGTGTATTAAAGTTGGTCTACATGAATAGGTTGTGCCGAGTCGATAGTTGTTGTGCTGTGATTTCTGTTATCTTCTGCTAGTTATATTTGTGCGTTGATTGCTTGAGGTGAGTTTCATAGCCCCACTTTTATCTATATTTTAACTACGTTTTGAACTACTTTGGGGTGAGAATCATGCTGCTGTTTTTGGACCGTTAAAACTATTTGGATTTTCTTATATGCTTGAATGTTTAGATAGATGTGCGGTAGTTGTTCCCTTAGTTTAGGTTTAACCGTACCTAACTAAGAATAGAATTCTACATCGACCTAGTCCGGGGTTGGCAATTGTTCTAGATTTATCCACGACAGTGCTGGACTAGAGTCACTGGGCCCGAGTAGTCCCTGGATGCGGGACGTGTGTTATGATTGGTGATCCTAGTAGGATCGGTGTGCAAACGGTATTTATCTATCTTAGGTCTTGCATAGCAAATCAACTCTTACTGGTCCACTATGATTTTGTTGAACTTAAACCTATGAACTCACCAAATGTAAGTCGACCTTTTAGCATGATTTCTCGTATTTAAGAGATGTTTGGATTACTTGATCGGTGGAAGCTTGGCATGAGGCGTGGTTCAAGGATCATTTCGACTGATAAACTATGGGGACCTATTCTATAAAACTATGTTTTGTGCCTATTATTTATACTTTTGGATTAAATGTTTTGAATATTTAACTTTGGGATTGGTTTTGAATGGTTAAATGGTTATCTTTTATTATACTTGTGTGTGATACCAATCCAATAGTAACGCCCGAAAACTTGATTAAGTCTTCCATTGCATCGAGATTTGGGGTGTTCTGATTGGTATCGAGCTCAAGGTTATATAGAACTAGGTATTTTATAAACCCTAAACTATAACCGCTTTTAAGAAAAGTTGATCCTCGACCGACGCACGCCCGCTTGCCAAGCCGAAGCTTCTTATTTGATTATGGTATGAACTGCGATTTTAATTATGAGATATGATTATTGATTTTGGAAATGAGATAAGATTATTGGTTTTGGAAAATGAGATGTGATTATCGAGATATTGCGGAATTTGATTTGAGTAAATGATATGTTATGATTTTGGAAATTTTGAACTCGATTGATTTGATATGGGATTATGTGATGAAACTGAACTTATGTGTTTTATTAAAGGCATGTTTTGAGTAATGCGGTACCTCTACTTTTAAAGCTTTCGTTATGTGATATGTGGTTTGGTTAAGTTGATGCGCTTATTAAAATAGTTGTTTCGAACACTTATACCTACCCTATGCCATTGTCACGACTATGCCTTCACTAGCTTATGATGTGTCGAGGAGGTCCTTCTGTCGCTAGTTCGCAAGCATCGACTCATGACGGTTCTTGCAGGTGATCCTTATGAGATCGCTTTGTCACTCTAGTTCATCATCATCGATCGCCTAGCTCATCTAGGCGACTCACGTTACATCGGGGTTTTAGCGAGCACATACTCCTAGGCTTGCTTATAGCACTGCCCGCATGTCCGTGCGACCACCATCGTCACCTATCCGTTTAGCAGCCCACTCTCTTATGTCATCACCACCAGCATCACCATGTCATAGGAGGCCTAGATCTCCTAGTGTACCACCCCAGGATTCACCTGCACAGAGACTCCTACTCATGGACCCTCCCCCTATGGATGAGGTTGAGGAGGAGCCTGAGGAGGAGGAGGTTGAGGAGCAGTATGTTGATGAGGATGAGGATCCTCAGGAGGAGGATGGTGAGGATATCCCAGAAGGGGGTATTCCTCCATTGCAGAGCCCTGCACATTCTCCTGGACCAGGTTCTCCTTTGCCTGAGCCTGAGTTCCCTGGACAGCCTTTTAGTTTTGATTCACCACCACATTCACCGAGATAGGTAGTCAGTTAGGATCCGAGATACCATCGGAGGTTGCTTCGAGCCGAAGAGTATGGTGAGACGGGTCGATCCGGAGGAGGATTATATCCCAGAATATTAGTCTCAGTAGGTTGTCAGATCGATTAGATGGAGTGACGAGGGCGGGTGTAGAGGATTTGAGGATAGATTTGACTAAGGTAGAGAAGAAGTCGATGGCCTTGAGAGAAGGTCTGTCGGGACTCTATGAGCGGGTTGGGTACCGGCATACAGAGTGCCTGACAGCCTTGGAGGCCGACCAGGTGCTTCAGCGCAAGGTCGACAGTTTGGAGAAGGAGGTCGTGAGTCTTAGGAAGGATTGCGACTCTCAGCGTTTGGGGATTCTATCACTATGGAGAGTGATGGATGATGTTTGGAGATCATTTAGAGTGCTCAGAACGTGGCTAGATAGTATTAGATTCCTGGTTTTGTACCATCTTGAAACTAAGTAGTACTTGGTTCGAGACGTAGGATTATCCTAGTTGTTTATTATTATCGTTGTTAGGATCGTTTTTGATTTCTTCGTATCCTTCCATGTATTTCAACTTTTGAAAACTTATGAGTTATGGTTATGGGAACGTGCATCCTTAGTTATGATGTGGTGTTTGATTATTTCGATTTGGTATAGCGTTATCCCTGTTGGCCTTGATTATGTAATCAGACGTTATTGAGTGACCCTTGGAACCCAACTCCATTTTAGAGCGTAAATTGTGAACTTATGAAACTGTTCTTCTTGCCTCCAGAATGGTGGCAACAAGACGAAACTCGCTTAGAAACAACCGAGCAGCTCCTGCTGATGTTGTTGCCCCTGGTCGTCGTGGTCGTCGTCCGGCCCCGACCGCACCACATGTTGAGAACTTGAACGTTGATAACCCAACCAGAGAACCCGAATGTGAATGACCGATCGAGAATGATCCGCACCACAAAACCCTCCACTCGTGAACCCACCCACATTGACCGGCTAGTGTCGTGAAGCGTGTCCCTGAGCTCGCTAGCCGAGGCTAATCTTTCTAACACTTCTAGTGGAACCCGGTCTTGAATCGAACTCGAGGTTGTACCTATAAGGAGTTCGATTCGTGGTCCCATTGATTTTGGAGGAACCGGGGAGTAGTTTACGACTAGGTGGTTGGAGAAA
The DNA here is from genome assembly GCA_022545495.1 of Chrysanthemum lavandulifolium. NCBI lineage: Eukaryota > Viridiplantae > Streptophyta > Magnoliopsida > Asterales > Asteraceae > Chrysanthemum > Chrysanthemum lavandulifolium. Next base: position 129,924,766 of record CM040238.1, read on the forward strand.
ACCGAATCGGTTTTCTTTGTGAGTAAGCGTGATGCGGATTGCAAGGTCAAGTATGCAACCTTCACCTTGAAGGACGAGGCGTTGACCTGGTGGAACAATTACCATGCATCAATAGGGATTGATGTAGCTTATGGTATGACTTGGACTCAATTTAAGGCTCTCCGATTAAGACTTCTTGTCCTAGGAATGAAGTTAAGAAGTAGAGAGTGAGTTCGGAACCACAAAGTTATGGAATCGATATGGCGACTTATACTGTCAAGCTTCCAAGAGTTATCCTTGCTTTGCCTCGAAATGGTTCGCATCAAGAACTTAAGATTGAAAGGTATCTTGATGGATTACCTTTAGCTACTCGAAATGATGTCATCATTGCCAAACCAGCCAATTTGCAAGAGGCAATTGTTGTGGCTCAGAGTTTGATGGACTCATATGTGCTAGAAGTAGGAAGCAAGAGTAAGAGTGATAGGAGTGATAAGAGGAAGAGGAACGAAGTTGCTAAAGGAAATGGCAACAAACGGCAAGAGACAGCCAGGGTGTTCGCCATAGGAAATAGAGGTATGAATGGTTATGAAGGTAGTAAACCTGTGTGTGGTCGTTGTAACCGACACCACCATGGACCATGCCCGAATGTGTGTTAGAAGTGCTCTAAGGTAGGACATATGGCCAAAGCGTAGGTCCCGACCACTTCTGCTGACTCAACCGCATGTGGAACGGACCGGAAGGCCACCAGTAACCTATTTTGGTTGTGGAAAGAAGGGACACTTTAAGAATGAGTGCCGAGATCCGTGGATGAGAGGAAATCCCGTAATGTAGGAGGATTTGCTAACCGAGGTGTAGGAGGTAATGTCTTAAACCCCGCGAAGCGTGAGGTTGTGGGAAACCGGAAACCATGGTGCTAGGAATCGCAGAGAGACATGGGAACAACGCGTGTTTACGCTATTGGGAAGGAAGGCGAGGACCCTAACGTGGTTACGGCACGTTCCTTCTCAATAATCGCTATGCTTCCATCTTGTTTGATCTTTGTGCGGATATGAGTTTCGTATCCACCAATTTTATGCCATTACTAGGATTCTCCCAAACACCTCTAGGGTTTAGCTACGATGTGGAATTAGCGAATGGGAATAGAGAGAAGATAGACACCGTAGTCCGAGGTTGCACCTTAAGTTTCCTAGACTGCCCGTTTAGAATAGATCTGTTGCCAGTTACCTTAGGAAGTTTTGACGTCATTATCGGAATGGATTGGTTGTCGAAGAACGGTACACACATCATTTGTGATGATAAGATTGTGCGTTTACCGTATGGCGAGAAAGTTCTGAGCATACAAGGAGATCGGAGCTACTGTGGAAGTCCTTCCCGGTTGAGCATCATCTCTTGTATTAAGGCCCGTATACATCGATAGAGGAGGTTGTCTTTTCTTGGCTCGAATTTCAAAAGAAAAGTGATGAGAAGAGTGAAAGACACCTTAATGATGTACCCGTTGTTAGAGAATTTCGGATGTGTTTCGGACAATCGCCAAGGATTCCACCCGTCCGACAAGTGGAATTCCAAATAGAGTTGATACGGTGCGACACCGTGAGTCGGGCACCCTATCGACTTGCTCCAAGAGAATTGGAGGAACTGTCTAGCAGTTGGCGAATTTTCGAGAGAAGGATTCATTCGACCAAGTTCGACACCGTGGGGAGCACCGGTGTTGTTTGTGAAGAAGAAGGATGGATCGTTTCGGATGTGTATCGACTATAGGGAATTGAATAAGTTAACAGTGAAGAACCGATATCCGTTACCTAGAATAGATGATCTATTCGACCAACTCCAAGGAGCTAGTGTCTTTTCTAAGATCGATTTACGATCTGGATACCACCAGCTTAGAGTTTGAGAAGAGGATATCCCTAAGACTGCGTTTAAGACTCGTTATGGACACTATGAATTCCAAGCGATGTCGTTTGGTTTGATAGTATTCATAGACGACATCTTGATATACTCTAAGAGTAGTGAGGAGCACGAAGAGCATTTGAGGCTCATTTTAGGATTGTTAAGAGAGGAGAAGCTGTATGCCAAATTCTTTATGTGTGAATTTCAGATTCCGTCCATGCAATTCTTAGGTCATGTGATAGATAGTCGAGGTGTTCATGTTGACACGGCTAAGATTAAAGCCATTATGAATGGCAGCTCCTAAGAACCCATCGGAACCGGCAGCTTTAGGGTTAGCAGCTATTATAGGAGATTCATTGAGGGATTTTCTAAGATAACTAAGCCACCGACCAAACTAACACGTAGGATGTTAAGTATGAATGGGGAGAAAAGGAAGAAGAAGCATTCCAACTTCGAAGGGAAGTTGTGTAGTGCGCCCATCCTAGCTTTACTCAAGGAAGTGAAGATTTTGTCGTATCGCGACGCTCGCATAAAGGCTTAGGTGTTGTTTTGATGCAACGTGAGAAGGTGATTGCTTATGCATCCCGACAACTTAAGAAGCATGAGAAAACTACACCACTCATGACCTTGAGTTAGGTGCTGTAGTGTTTGGTCTTAGGATCTGGAGACATTACTTGTATGGAACCAAGTGTGTAGTATTTACCGACCACAAGATTTTGAAGCATATATTAGATCAGAAGGAACTGAACATGAGACAATGTCGTTGGTTGGAATTGCTTAGTGATTACGACTGTGAGATTCGTTATCATCCTGGTAAGGCTAATGTTGTGGCTGATGCACTTAGTCGTAAGGAGGACATTCCACCCCTACTTGTTAGATCCCTAGGAATGACCATTGTTTCGCCCTTACCATCTCAAATTTTAGCCGCCCAAGCAAAGGCATTGACGGAAGAAAACCGTCCTTATGAGAATCTTCATGGAATGGTAGAAAGTGAAAACGGCTTCTTGAAGCGTTCCGATGGAACATTATGCTTCAAAGACAGAAGTTGGATACCATTTTATGGTGGAATCCGTGAGTTGATTATGCATGAGTCGCATAAATCAAAATACTCTATTCATCCCGAGCCGATAAGATGTATCAGATCTTAAGAAACTTTATTGGTGGCCCAATATGAAAGCCGATATAGCTCAAGATGTCGGTTGGTGCGACTTGTTCTAAAGTTAAGGCCGAACATCGAAACCATCGGACTTTTAGTTCAACCCGAACTCGGAATGGAAATGGGAGTGAATAACCATGGACTTTATCACTAAGTTACCGAGAACGCTTAGCGGCAATGACGCTATCTCGGGTAATAGTTGATCGTTTAACTAAGTCCGCTCACTTAGCTATTAGTGAAACCGATAGTCTTGATAAGCTTGCTCGATTGTATCTTAAGGAGATAGTATCCCGTCATGGAGTACCGATATCTATCATTTCGATAGGGATAGTCGCTTTACATCCCACTTCGGAAGTCGTTATGCACAACATTAGGAACAATTTGGATATGAGTATCGCTACCATCCACGTAATCGATGGTCAAAGCGAGAGAACCATTCGGACTTTAGAGGATATGCTTAGAGCGTGTGTTATTGATTTCGGTAAATTTGGAGAGACACCTCCTTTGGCGAATTCTCTTACAACAATAGTTATCACTCTAGCATTAAGGCCACTCCATTTGAGGCGTCTGATGGACGAAAATGTCGTTCTCCTGCTTTTTGGGCGAAGTTGGCAAAGTCAACTTACAGTCCCGAACTTGTCCTAGAAACCACCGAGAAGATAGTTCAAATTGTGAATCGGTTGCAAACCGCTCGTGATAGATAAAGAGTTATGCCGATAAGAGACGTAAACCTTTATAATTTCAGGTTGGAGATCGTGTTATGTTGAAAGTTTCTCCTTGAAAGGAGTGAATCGTTTAGGAACGTGGAAAACTCAATCCCGATATATTGGTCCCTTTCCAATCCTGGAAAGAATCGGACCGATAGCATACCACTTGGAGCTACCATCGGAACTGAGTAGCGTACACAATGTCTTTCATGTTAATAATCTTAAGAAATGCCTTTCGGAAGAAAACATAGTGGTGCCTTTAAGAGATATTCGTGTTGATGAGAAATTGAATTTTGTTGAGGAACCGATTGAGATTATGGATCGTGAGATTAAGAGGCTGAAGAATAGCCGTATTCCAATGATTAAGGTTCTTTGGAACTCCCGGCATGGACCGAAGTTCACTTGGGAACGTGAGGACGTTTTCCGTAGGAAGTATCCTAAACTTTTCATGACATCAAGCAACTGGAGTGAAACCCGGACGGGTTTCTTCGAGGTGGGAGGTTGTGACAACCGCAATTTAGGAGTCTATTTTAGGTAACCGCATTACGTTAAGCTAAACCGAGTTTTGCCTTTATCACTATTTTATAAACCGTGACTTGATTTTATATCGTCGATTGGTTTTTACGGTTTATTTCGTTATTAAATGAGTTATCGTATGCGTTTTAACTCTATTTGGTAGGCACTATTCGATTCGGCACTAGAAAAGCCTAAAACAAGAGTTATTGTAACTTTTAGACCATAACTCAAAAATTGACAAATAAATAGTCAAAACTCATGGAAAAACGTAAGTAACGATGTTGGAAAGTTAAATAAATGTCGTGGGACACTCGGGGGACAATATGTGAGCTCGGGAATGGGTAAACGAGATAGATACGAAAAGTTACAACACGAACCCCCTCTTTTTGCTTGATCGGCCGCCCTCCTCCTCCCAAATAATTATTTTTGAGGTCCCTAGTGGCCTAGTATAAATAACCCACCCAACCCCTCATTTGATACTTTCATTTCTCTCTCTAGAAAACACACACAAAACATTTCTCTCTCTACTCTCTCTCTAAAGCAAACCCTAGCCGTCCCCTTTGTAATATCCGGCCACCACGGCCGGATTCCGGCGAGTGAACATACACCTCCACCACCAAAAGATAGATCTCTTTCTCCTCTTTCCAACCATATATCATACGCTCCATTTGGACTTCATTAACACCTTTCAAATTCAAGAATTAAGATTCGTACTTTTAGGGTATCAAAGGGCTTTTGCAATTGGTGATTAGATAAGGTAAATGGAACATGTTTTGAGCTTGATTGGGCAATAATAACCCACGAATTGGTAATTAGGGTTTCGACCTAATTATAATTTTTGGGGATTTTGGGTGGAACTTGAAATTAAAGCTAATTAGTGACTAACTAAACAAGTAATTAGTGTTTGGTATATGTGTGGTGTATTAATTTGATGGGTTTGTGCATTTAGGGTTTAGTTGCATATTTTTGGTTGAAGTAGATGATGGGTTTTGTGTTTGGTTAGTGTTTGGAGCTTGAATGATTGGATTTGAGTGTTGTGGATTGGATTTGGTAGTGTTTGGATTGGTTTGGGATGGCGTACGAACCACCATGGTCACGTACGTGACCCATGGGTTGGTGTACGTGACCCACTTGGGTCATGGGTCCGAGTCGGGTCAATTTGGTAGCTTGTTGGTTGATGTAGTTGAGGTTTGGATGAGACGCGTGGAGCCGAAACGCTTCTAGAGTTTGTTTGGTTCACGTGGTCTTAACCGTGACCGTGTCATGAGCATTAGGGTCATAACATTGGTTTCGGGCATGTTTGGTTGATTGATTGGTTGGCGAGATTGTTTTGAGTTGGTTTGGGATTGAATTGCGATATTATGACTTTTAATTATGGACTTGATATATATATTGTTGACTTTGAGCTACATCGGCGTTATTTTGACTTTTTAGTCAATAGTTGACTCGACAAAGCCGTAACATGGACTTTAGTATAATTTGGACTATTGATTGATTAAAAGCGAGAAGTTATGACTCGTGCTTGTGGACTCGAAACGAATAACGTTATGAAACTTATAATGGAATTTGTGAAATATACATTTATACATGAGAATGCTAATAGAACTATGAAATGTAAATAATAATGGGCTTTTGTATTAAAATATCGATAACAAGATTTATCTTGTTATTTACTATTTTAAACGAAACTAACGACTAAATTGGAAATGTTTTGTAATAAATAAGTAATTAATGTTTCGAGTACATCGTTTATCAATAAATGTCAATTGTGGACATTTAATATTGGTTTAAGTATTTAATTGCTTACGTTGTGTGCATGGGTTACGGATAACCTAGCATTAATATTGTTGGTCCACGTGGGTAGCAGACTTATTAGGTTGACAAATCTAATAAGAGCCCGCTAGGTACGTTGGGTAACCTATTAATGGGTGACTTATCCTTATGACTCTTTAGGATACGATTGATTTATGGGATAATAGCGACACGAATAAATAAATGAGTTTATCGAGTTGATTTAATCGATAAGGTCTACTATTTATTCCGAAACTTATTGGACTATGGAGCTTATCGCTTAGAGGTCTCATTGTGTCGCATTGAGCTATATATTGGTTGTTTGAGTGCATTCATGGCATCATTTCGAGTCGATACACCCACATGAGGATACCAAACACTAGGATTAAATGGTGAAACGAGACGCGTTTTGGAAATAAAGAAATGGAAAATATTGGGGTAGATAACGTTGATTTTGAGGAATATGTGTATTAAAGTTGGTCTACATGAATAGGTTGTGCCGAGTCGATAGTTGTCTTTGTGATTTCATTATCTTCTTCTAGTGATATTTGTGCGTTGATTGTGCGTTGATTGCTTGAGGTGAGTTTCATAGCCCCACTTTTATCTACGTTTTAACTACGTTTTGAACTACTTTGGGGTGAGAATCATGCTGATGTTTTTGGACCGTTAAAACTATTTGGATTTGCTTATATGCTTGATTGTTTAGATAGATGTGCGGTAGTTGTTGCCTTAGTTTAGGTTTAACCGTACCTAACTAAGATATAGACTTCTACCTCGACCTTGTCCGGGTTGGCAATTGTTCTAGATTTTGCCACGACGATTGCTCGACTAGAGTCGCTGGGCCGAGTAGTCCTCGGATGCGGACGTGTGTTATGATTGGTGATCCCGGTAGGATCGGTGCAAACGGTATTTATCTATCTTAGGTCTTGCATAGCAAATCAACTTCATCGTCCACTATGATTTTGTTGAACTTAAACCTATGAACTCACCGGCGTAGTCGACCTTTTAGCATGATTTCTCGGTATTTGAGAGATGTTTGGATTACTTGATCAGTGGAAGCTTGGCATGGAGGCGTGGTTCAAGGATCATTTCTGACTTTTATAAACTATGGGGACCTATTCTATAAAAGTATGTTTTGGGCCTAATATTTATACTTTTGGATTAAATGTTTTGAATATTTAACTTTGGGATTGGTTTTGAATGGTTAAATGGTTATCTTTTATTATACTTGTGTGTGATACCAATCCAATAATAACGCCCCGAAAACTTGATTAAGTCTTCCGCTATACCGAGATTTCGGGGTGTTACACACTAAACTCTCTCCTAATACCTTTCTTTTGACAAAATTAATTCATAACTCTATATTTAAATTTTGTCCCATTGTCGCATCTGATAGCTTTTACTTTCTTATCAGCTAGGTTTTCTATCTCTGTAATGAAGTTTAAAAGAATGCTACTGGTCTCATACTTTTTACCTAAAAAGAAACCCCAAGTGAACCTGCTATAGTCATCAATAACAACAAGACAATACCTTATATGCATTAAACTAATCGCAGATGTAGGACCAAACAAGTCCATATGAAGCATGAATAATGATTTGAGTAATAGAGTTTTGATTCTTGGCCTTACAAGAAGCTTTGTGTTGTTTACCTTAAGGCAAGCAACACAAGTTTGGTCATTTTCAAAATGTTTTGAGGTAAATCTCTTACCAAACCATCTTTCACAATCTTATTAATGGTTTTGAAATTAACATGGCCAAGTGTCATATGCCAAAGCATTGATTCATCCAATGTGGCTTTTGCGAAAAGACAAGTTAGGCTCTCTTTAGGAACATTTTCTTCATATCAACACTATACATGTTGCCCTTTCTAGGAACCTTAGCAATACTTGACTTTCATCGTTAGCTTAAAGTCGAGAAAGAACAAGACATTTAGTGTCGAGAAAAGAGCTTTGTTCTTTTGTCACACATCTTTGAGACACTAAAGAGATTAAACTTAAGTTCCCGCAAAAATACACATCTTCAAAATCACGCTTACCGGTTTTAATTGTACCTTTACCAAGAATTTTACCACCTCTTGCTCCTCCCCATAGGCAACATATCCTCCATCAAAAGCTTTGAAATATGAGAGGTAAGACATGTTACCAAATATGTTCCTAGAGCATCTACTATCAAGATATCCTTGATCTTCTTCATCATCTTGTGGATGTTCCTTCACATATAATAAAGGAAATTAGTTTCCTTTGGGGACCCAAGCCATTACTGACTTGGATCTGCCTCATGCATCAATGTAGTTATATTTCTTCATAGTGATTGATGTACCATTTGGTTTAGTAGGTCTCCATTCCCAACATGCCGAGGCTTCCACAACATTGCCCTTTGGCTCCTAACATTATTCATATGCCTAGCAAGACAAACCGCCGCCTAGCGCTTTAACTATTTATCTCCATTTCTTGTTATGGAATCTTGTTTTCTCATAAAGGACCTTTACCGCTTTGTTGTCTTGATTTAGTAAAACATGATATTGGTTTAGCACTTGAAACTGTTGATTTGGGGTGAGCAAGACAAACAGCCTACCAAGATTCAAAGGTCTCGAGCTAGCTCTCATCAACACCGCCTAGGAGCCATGTTTCTTTGAGCATTTGGGTGATTATATTTAGCAAAGCCATTTGTGTTCACCATAGAAACCCATTTACCACCTTTTCCCTTTGGTGTTTTTGCTATTAACTTGAACATGATAAAAACTGCCACAAGTAAAACATGCTTTATTATACATGACAAAGTCACTTCCTAGTTGTTTGGACTTCAAGTTATTCTAATTTCTTTGGTTACCCCTAGGACTTTGTGACCTGATTTGAGTTTTATATATTTCAGCATATCTGACCTCTTTCCTAACTGGTTTTTCAACTTCAATTTTAACCACTTTAGGAACATCAATTTTCTTTTTTACCTTAACTTTAGTCACATTTTCCTCAACTAATGATGTGTCACTTGAACTTTCAAATCGTTCCTTAACCTCTTCAAACTGTTCTACCCTAGGACTCGCACTAGTCTTAGGTCCATGGTTTTTTTTTTTTTTTTTTTTTTTGGGTAAAGGGTTTACCCGGTAAATATATAACCAAAAATAATGTTATACAAATGGAATGTGGTCAAGTACCACATTAACCTCAAGCGAAGAGCTTGATAAACACTAGTGTTTATGACATGCCATAAACACAAAAACCTAGCTATATTACATCAACAAACTAGGCATAAACAAGTAAAAAAACTTGTACCAAGCGAGCATCCCGCATCCAGCCACTCCACGAAGGGAGCAAGTTAACCTGTGAAGTTTGCCTCTTAAAACCCTTTCCAAGAAAACCCAAAGGGAAAAACCTTGGAGTAGGGAAAAGAGTACAACCTTACCTAAGCACTCCCTTCGTGTATACATATACTTGGAATCTTCCATTTATCCAAAATCAATCGAGACCTCGAGGTTAGCTTCTTGAACTTGAAAGTAACCAGCTTCAACCGAATAGTAGAGACAATGGTGCTAACCACTTCAGCAACTGAAGACTTCTTACGCTTGAACAGCCTAGAATTGCGTTCCATCCAAACGAAGTAAGTAGTAGCAGCAAGCAATAATCTAGAAAGGATACTACTAACCGACCGCCCCTTAGATAAAGGAATAAGAATCAGAATAATACTCTCCAACGAAGGTGGATCGCATCCATACCGGATAAACTCCGCAGACTGAAACCAAACCTACATAGAAAATTGGCACTCAAAAATAAATGAGAATGAGAATCCGAACCAATTCACAAAGGGGTATCTAAGCAAGGCCAAATCAACGTCAGACCAACATCCCATTGCCGCATCCTATCCTGCGCCTTAAGCTTCGTTTAATAGCGAGCCACGCTTGTATAGCATGCCTTGGGATACAATGAGAGAACCAAGGAACATTACACCATTCAACCAAATCACCCTAAGACGCAGAGATTCCCACGCACCGAGACCGAAAAACAACTAAAATTGCCATCCGTGTTACGCCATAATAATCCATCATCAATATCATTTAGATTAGGAACCGGAGAGCATCTAACAATGGAAATTGAGATAACCAATCCAATGGCCATCGCCAACCATCGATTCAATAAGATCATAAACAGAGTCGATAAATTAAACCCCGCTCATGCAATATCTCTAGCGATAAGTAAATTACTTAATCGGGCTTAATCGACACCACATATCAAACCAAACCAAGTGTCCTTCCCATTATTGATCTTATGCCAAATAAAAGGACGAACCTTTGGTCTAATGGCCAAGAGCTTGCGCCAACCCGCCTAACATCCCCAAACAAGGGACATCCCAAAACTTCTCCCACGAAGTTTATACGAATGGATCCATTGCACCCATAACGACTCTTTATGTGTCAAAATACTCCAAATGCGAGTAGTCATAAGAGCAATATTAAAATCCTCCAAACGAGCGAATACCAAGGCCACCTTCATTCGTTGGCTTACAAATGATTCCCAAGCAACCTTAGCCTTTCCCTTTTCATTTCTCCTTGACACCAAAGGAAACCCCTCATAAGTCGCTCAAGCTCATGGATATACGAGTAGAAGGATAAAAGCGAAGCCCAAGATAAATGCATCAAGATAAGATGATCTCACCAATTGAAGCCTACCCGCAAGAGATAAGAACTTATTGCGCCAATCATTCACACGACCTTCCGCTTTTTCAACAAGCACCTTGCAATCCCTATAAAGAATTCAAACTTAACATCTTGATATTCATCTAGACTAGTGTGTGCCAAATCAATACCTGGGGGTGAAGGTACCCCTATATAAGGAGGTGGAACTGACTTGTATCCTAGACCAGATTATATTCAAGAGTGTCTACACTTAGCTGTATGCTTTCCTTTTGTTACTTAAGCTTGTCTAGATCATTTTTAACTACACTAATCTCAGCATCTTTGCATGAGATATCTCTTTTAAGTACAACAATGTCCTCATAAAAGACAGTCTCATTTTGCTTGTAAAACACTATTTGTTCTTCTAAAACAGCTAAACCTCTTTTATGATTTTCCAAATTAAAATTAGATTGGTTGAGCTCTATTCTCAGGTCATCATATTGCTTTTTAAGTTTTTCATAGTCTTTTGAAGCTAATAAAGTTTTTGAGCAAGCTTTGATAGTATGTTCCTCGTGAGTCGAGAAAGCCATCGATGCCATCTTTGTAGATGCTTCCTCCTCACCATGAAGCTCCAATGAAAACCAATTCCATCTATGGCTACCATTGCCTTTGAAGAGGTCTCTTCAACATTCACGACCTTCTTGGTGCTCTCCCGAGTCCTATAACCTCTCATTATCTTGGCCTCACCTCTATCTTAGTTTCTTGGCCCTCTGATTCTCTAGCAAAGTGTACCAACTTATGGCGGTTGTAACACTCCACTTTTGACTTGTCATACCCAAAGAACATCGCCTCCACTAATGGTAATCTTCTTTCCGGTCCTTTGATAATACTTTTGGCGCTCATGCTCAAGAAAGCTAATTGTTATTTCAAATCCATCTCCTCCGGATCATCTTCATGGATTTGAATTAGGTCTTCATGATACAGCTTGAGACCCACTAGCTTAACCGCCAAGAATGCATAGATAGTTTCATCTCCTAAGCTAGGAACACTAGGTTGTGAACTAGCGTGTTAACTTTAGGCTAGCAAGACTAACTCCTAAAGTAGTACAAACCTCATCTCGATCGCTATTCCGGGAGATGACACAAACGCCATGTTCCCGAGCTAGAACATGAGATTCCGGTCTTCATTACCTCTGCTCAACAATTTTGAAGTTGTTGTACGATCATCAAGACTCATGGTATCAATATGTGGCTTGTTTCTCCGCACCACTACAAGAATGTTCCTTTCAACAGCAAACTCCTTAAGAATTTGGAATTGAGATATTCTTACTCAATGTTTGTATCAAACCGTAATTTTCCAGTCGATTTAAATAACAAATAATACTTATTATTTCATAAGTTTATTTTTGGACATTTATGAAGTTATTCGAATCGGATACGAGAGGTTATCTCGTGAATAAAAAATATAAATAAATAAATAAAACATCACATAACGCATATCAATAAAGCCATAAAATCGATAAACAATTGAATTTCATTATTATTCTATTTACGAGAAACTAGTCATATAAATACTCGATTCTAATGGAAAAAGTAATCAGAACGCGAAGGCGCAAGTTTCGTAATTTTTATCTATCGTTTGCTAACCCAAATAAACCCCGAACCGCTAAAATTCCAAAGATTGTATTAGTTACACCTTGGTCCCTGTGATATAATTTTTACCGCAGCCCGTCATCTTTCATAAGAGTTTCAACTTGTTTTTATAACTTTGGTCTATATAAACACATAATACAATTTGGTTTCATATATTTTTTTCACAAACCCTAAACACCTGCCTCTCCTCTCACCCTCTCCAACACCTGCTGCCACCACCAGCAGTCCGCCGCCACTCTTTCCGGCCACCAACGCCAGCCACTGCTCTGGTGCCTCCACTATCACCGCCATATCAGGCAGCCACTGTCCAGAAAAAAAAAAGACCAAGAGTGTGAGGTTTGTTTGGGTCTAAACTGACTTAATGTTTCATTCGCGTGTTTGGTCGTGGTTTTGAGTTGTGCTCGCCTCTATCATCTTCCTCTCTATTTCTTGGCATGGTAAATTGTTAACCCTTGTTTGTGCAATCTTTTTTCCAAAACCGATTATAAACTATTTTGATAATGTTTTTGTGGATAATAATATGAGATTTAAAACATTTTTATTAATGAATCCTGTGGTATAACTCGTAAAGTGGTGGTCATGGTGTTAATTGGAACCATGTCGGGTGATAACCCGTGTGGTAATTGAATCGACCTAGATTTAGTTGTAGTGTTGATTTCAGATTCGTGGTGTTTTGATATTGCTATTATAGTTTTGGTCCTGGATCTGTTATTTTGATCTTAGTACTTGGTTGTTGTGTCTCGGCTTTCTATTACCCACGAGGTGCGTTTGTCTCTGTTGTCTTCGAAAACCACATGTATGGTTGTCACGTTTGATTAATTATGGTGCGCTTGGTTGTGATCATAAGCCCGTAAGGTTGTGTTAGGATTACATAAACCGATTCATAGGTTTAGTTTCGGTTTGAGTTGGGATTTGCTTATTTTCGATCTTTTTTTCTTATTTTGATATACTTTAGTTTATTTTCCAGCTTTTAAGGGCGCGTTTGCAGTTTGTGATTACGTATGTGTACTTGAAAAGTTCAGTCACAATGGGTGCGTTAAGATTACAATGAGTGTCGGATTTGTGTTTGTAAATGTCTATGTATGAGTATGTGTTTGGTTAGTTATTCTAAGCAAGCTTTTGAGCCCATAAAGTTTTATGGTGAATGTTTAACATTTATCGAATTCGGATATCGGGCTATCGTGTTGTCTTTGATCATTGGTACCTTGCGAATATTCCAAAAGGACTAAATAATTAATATGGACTTTATGGATATTTAATGAATTATTACTTAATGAATTGGACAAAAATGACTAATAATGGACTTGGATTATTGGATTTATCGAACATCTACTAAACTTAACATATCAGATTAATTCTTAAACATACCATTACCGTGTCGTAAAGCCCAATAACTATAAATTTAACCATAAACAATTTGGTTATTAATTAAGCGTAACAAATCGGATAATTATTGTCTTTATTAATGGATCGTGTTTGAATAAACGTGATTTAAAATGAATGTTGATTTGGAAGTTGTCAGAAAAGTATTTATTTGGGAACTTGATTTTATTAGAGCACAAGGTATGGGGTGCCATTGGTGTGCTAAATGCATGTCATTCGTGAGCCAACGATACCGGATCATCATGCCATTCGTGAGCCAAACGTTTTGAGCCAATGCAATGGCTCAAGCCATTTGCATTCTTTTGTGTTTTTTTTCTTTTGTTTTTTTGTGTATTATGAGTGAGTGGGCATTTTTAGTGGGGTGTTTTGTGGAACCTAATAACATGTTAGTGGTGTGTTATGAGGGAGTGGTGTTTGAGTGATTGATGTTTTATTGGGAAGTGTATGATGTGGCGCTGATGTGGCATACCAATAACGTGTTATTGGTATCTCCCTCACCTTGTGCTCTAAGAGTCAATTCTAAACTTTCTTTTATTTCTAAAGCACTTTAAATATAAAAGCCGACAAAAGACGAATAGAATAGTGTTATTAAATGTAAAACCTTATAATTTAACTTATGCATGAAAAACTTATGTTTTTTTACATGATATTAAACAGCTTAATTAAATTATTTGGGATTATCGGGAAAATTATCAAAAGTCAACCATCTATTCATCTTTTCATTATTTGCTTTTTCCTTACTTGTTTATATTCGTATTGTGCATGTGGGATACGTTTTGGATTTGTTTTTCATTTATTCTCTTTTAGCGTGAGTTGTATGTCGAGTCTATCTTGTCTTACCACCACACGAAACGTTAAAACTAAACTTTTTGAGAGAATGATAATGGAATTTTGAAATTAACAATACGATTATTCCATGAAAACTAAGACACGTTGTCTTTCGGAAATTCATTTGCTCTGCTAGATTTATTCTGAGTTGTTGTGTCGATCCCTACCGTTGTACCTGTACTCTCGATACTGTTGTGTTTTGTTTCTTGATGCCAGTTGTGACAATTGTGTTTCTTGCATTACTTCATATTGAGGTGAGTTCATGGCCTCTACTTTACTTGTTTTGAAACACTTTTGGAGAGAATACATGATTGTATTATTAAATTCCGATATTTGCAAATGATTTGATATCTTAAAAACTTTATGTGCTTAGCTAAATAACTTGTTCAGTTATTTCAAGTTTTTAATGCTATGGTTAAATGATTGTTTTATTATTTTTGACAAGCTTGTATGCGGATATAATTGCGTTAGGAGCATTGGTAGTTTCTGGTTATTCTGTGTGGTATATCCGTGTGGTTCTCGCGTCATGGATTTTAATCCACTTGACGTGAGATACTCATGTTTTAGCTCCAACTGGTAGGCATACATGTTGTACAAATATATTTCGGAGATGAAGATTTGTAGATGAAGAGTATGGTAGTTATTATGGGTGACAACCTGACTAGCAAATGATTATGGGTGGTTACCTGACTAACTAATGATTATGGGTGGTTACCTAATTAGCCATGTGTTTGATTGTGATATATCTGTTTGCCCTATGCTTTATTATTATTTGAAAACTTGTCATATTCGCTTAACAAATGCACAACAAACCGATTTTCTACTTTATTTCGTGTTTAATGCGATATTATTTCGTGTTTAATGCACAACAACACTTGTCATATTCGTGTTGACATTTTTAGCATGTATTTTCAGGTTTAATGCGATAACTTACTTTGGAGGCTTTTGGCATGGCATGACATGGTCATAGGATACTCTGACATATTTGGGACCGCTTTATTATTAGTATGGGCCTGTTTTTCCGCACTATTTTTAAATAATGTAAACTTTATACCTTTGTTTATGAAGTTTCTTAATGTAAAACCGTTGTTCTATACTTTGTGTTGTGTTACCAATTAGTAGCTACCCACGACCCGAATTCAATTTGGGGGTGTTACAGTTGGTATCAGAGCCAAGGTTATAGGAACTAGGTAAATTTTTAACCTACACTATAAGCACTTTTGCAAAATTTAACCCTATGACCGACACGCGTGCACCGCCTGTGATGCTTCACTTGTGACTTTGGTTACTATTATATTTGAGGAGATGTGCCTTACTATTGAATGTGTATATCCATTTCTTTTTGCTATGTGCTATAACTATCTTCGACATACTTATGCTTACGTATCGTACTTATTGTAGTGTTACGCCTTTTTTCTCTATGCAATCTCACCTTTCGACATTGAGTTTGGACAATTTTTTTGGTCTTTTCGAATGGATTTTGGAAGTGAAAGACATGATGCTAGAGTAACTAAGTCGAGTATATCAAAATTCATTGAACCTCGGGTGAATATAGTCTGATCACCTATATCCGACTCAGAGGTGAATGTTGCGATACTCGGAGTAGTTATAATAGGATTATGTCCGGTTGTTTTCTTTTATTTTAAAAGGGTAAAGTTTTTGGTGTGTGTAAAGAGCATTGAATTTTATAAAGGTTACCCCACACACGACACACACTAGTATCGCAATTTTTGTTTATCGCAATATTCTTCCTCTTGTATGGAGCGAATTTGGTCGCCGCTCTAGTCATGATATGAATTCAATTACTTTTGGAATTGTTGGAACCGTTTAATCTCATTTTGCAAGGGATCGAGCTAGACCCGATTTATCACTGCTTATATTCGGGTTGCGTGAAGTAATTTGAGTTTATTGGAGTGTTTGGAAATCGATCTTGCTACGTTTGAATTTGGATTGTTAGATTCTGCGATTTTGGGTCTTGTTATGAATTTGGATTCGCTTATTCCGTAAATTCTATTTTTTTGGAAATGTTACTGACGCCTACCTCAATCCTCATCTTTGATCGATATTGTTCCATCGACATCGCTCTTTTGATGATATACCTGCGCCTATCGATATGAATGCTTTTAGCGTAACTGTTTGGACTGTCGACGCTCACTGTATTTGGAATTTGATTAGATATCGATTGGTAGTCGAAATCCTTTTGGAAATTATGACTTTGCTACAGAATAATTTGTGACAATCCTTCAAAATGTTTTTCTAATCAGTTATGAATTCAAATTTTTTGACCATATTGATATTTTATAAACAATGAATTTATTTTCCTACTACCCAAAACTGGTTTACAAACCATTTTATAAAACATTTACTCCCTTGAAAAGTATTTTATGCTACTACCTCATGAACTGAACAACGAATATTTTGTTTTGTGACTAAACCAAACTTTATGAGTGAATCTCACACCTCTACTTGAAACTATAGACAACCATCTACTAAGTCTTCACACTGTCTCATCATTGTACAAATTACCCTATTCGTTCCATATGATAAGAATCCCTTATTGGTTGCCCGTATCATCACCTCTCCTGAGACACCACATTATCAGATATCATAAATTGAAATCCAGGACGGATTTCTCTTTAAAGAGGGTAGACTGTAGCAACGGAATTTTCCAGCGATTTATATAACAAATAATACATGTTATTTCATAAGTTTAAATTTTGGACATTTCAAGTTATTCAATCGAATACGAGAGGTTATCTCATGAATAAAAAAATATAAATAAATAAATAAAACGAAACATAACGCATACCAACAAAACCGTAAAATCGATAAACAATTGAATTTAATTATTATTCTATTTATGAGAAACTAGTCATATAAATACTGCTTCTAATGGAAAAAGTAATCCAACGCAAGGCGCAAGTTTCATAATTTTTATCGATCGTTTGCTAACCCAAATAAACCCCGAACCGCTAAAATGCCAAAGATTGTATTAGTTACACTTGGTCCCTGTGATATAATTTTTACCGCAGACCCTCATCTTTCATAAGAGTTTTAACTAGTTTTTATAACTTTGGTCTATATAAACACAAAATACATCTAGGGTTTTATATATATTTTTTAACAAACTCTAAACACCTTCCTCTCCACTCACCTCTCCAACACCGCCGCCACCACCAACAAGACGCCACCACTCTTTTCCGCCACCAACGCCACCCACTCCTCTAGTGCCGCCACTATCATCGCCATCTCAGTCGCCACCGCCCGCATAAAGAAGACCAAGAGTGTGAAGTTTGTTTGGGTCTAAACCGACCTAGGGTTTCATTCGTGTGTTTGGTCGTGGTTTTGAGTTGTGCTCGATTCTATCATCTTCTCTATTTCTTGGCATGGTAAATCGTTAACCTTCATTTGTGCAATCTTTTTGCAAAACCGATTATAAACTATTTTGATAATGTTTTGTGGATAATCAAACGAGATTTAAAACATTTTTATTAATGAATCGTGGTATAACGCGTAAAGTGGTGGTCATGGTGTTAATTAGAACCTGCCGGGTAATAACCCGTGTGGTAATTGAGTCGACCCAGACTTAGTTATAGTGTTAATTTCAGATTCATGGTGTTTTTATATTGCTATTATAGTTTAGGTCCTGGATCTGTTATTTTGATCTTAGTACTTAGTTGTTGTGTCTCGGCTTTCTATTACCTACGAGGGTGCGTTTTTCTGCGTTGGCTTTTAGAAAACGACATGTATGGTTCTCACATTTCAGTTAATCAGGGTGCGCTTGGTTGTGATCATAAGCCCGTAAGGTTCTGTTAGGATTACGTAAACTGAGTCATAGGTTTGGTATCAGTTTGAGTTGGGATTTGCTTATTTTTGATCTTATTTGCATATTTTAGCTTATTTTCTAGCTTTTAAGGGCGCGTTTGCAGTTTGTGATTACGTATGTGTGTTTGAAAAGTTCAGTCACAATGGGTGCATTAAGATTACAATGAGTGTCAGAGTTGTATTTGTAAATGTCTGTGTATTAGTATGTGTTTGGTTAGTTTATTTAAGCAAGCTTTTGAGACGATAAAATTATATGGTGAATGTTTAATATGAGGTAGAGATGCAGCGCGTTGCCGCGACATGTTTTTCTAAAGATGAGATTACACATAATAGGTTTAAAGTAAATGCATAATATGTGTTTTTCTTTTGTATATTTGGGAACAATGTGGGAGATTATTTGGCGATATTTTGATCCGGAGATAGTTTGCGAGATACTTTGCAAAGGATAGTTATACTTATACCAATTGCAATATAACAACCCGCAAATTTTCAAGTTCTTACCCAACCTCAAACTCAAAATCTATTCTATTTTGGAAGATTTCACATTCACAATTACGTATAATTATTTAGTTGAATCGCGTAAACAAGAAATCATCCTCTTGTATACTATGACTTTGGACTAAGATTTAGTCTCCATAGTTTTAGTACATTGCCACTTCTTCAATTCATAAATTAATTTCTACGACAATTGCATTACAATTAATTAATTTAATAAACGTTTTTCACAATTTGCAGGAACACATAGTGTACCCAACACACTCACAAAATATATTTTACAAAATTTTATACTCTTTTCACTTATTTTATTCTAAGCATTCCACCCTCCCCTATTTAAATAGTGTGCTAATATATATATTTTTTTAACACCTAAAGCTAATATATACATAATATAATATTAGTACCATTTCTTCCATGCTCCTTTCCTCCCTTTCTGCCGACAACACACAAGCAAACACACTCTTTAATTCTTTTTTTATCACTACTTTATTTCCTAGCTTAATAAAAAATTGAAGGACCATGCTTAAAATGGTTACTTTGACCTTGGACTTAATAAACCATCAAATAAACTCTACATCTTTTGTGTAACAATATTTTTGTAGAAACATGAGTTGACAACTCCTCTTTCCCTTTGCTTCTTGACCGACCATCCTAAAAACAACCACTCATTTCATTTTTTTTATTACCTAGCTAGTAGGTAACACATTAAACTAATCCAAGAACCATACTTAAGATGGCTATAAAACGAAGGAATTGTGAACTCATTTTTGCACTAGAGAAAACTCAAAAACATTCAAACACTCACACATATAATCGGCCATAAGAAGAAAGACAAGAAGGAAGTTTGGTTTTGCTAGTTCAAGTGCTTATTTGTGATTATTTGGGTGTTCTAGTTAGTAACAGAAGGTTTTGGAGTATTAACTTGGGTACATTAGTGTTCTTAGTTCTTCACATACACTTTCTAAGTTCAAGTAAGTCACTACACCATTTTTATAAACTTTACACGTTTTACATTATGTAAATTTCATGACTTATAATTTACATACACTATGATATCACCATGTACATATTTGCGTAAATTTTATAACTATGATGGATTAAACTTTACATATTGATAACCAAGTTGTTAAATCACTATCTTCTAATTATTGAGGAATTGGTGAAAGAGTTAGGATACTTTTGGGATTGATATGGAGTTGATTTTGGTATTATGAACTAGGAAAAATACGGTTTTGACATTAAAAGGTTAGAGGCTGTCCCATTCGAATCAATACAGAAATATCAGTGTTTTTTTTTTAGTAATATTTGAGTAAATAAATAGGAAATAGACTTAATAACAAAAACGTGGTCGCTTGAACGAGTTAAAACGGACTTATAACGAAAAGGTTATGCTAGTTTTAAGTTAGGTGACGAAAACTATTTTCCTGAAACAAACTGTTGCTGTTAGAGTTTTTCAAGTGATAAAACTGGACATTAAAAGTTGGTTAGACTAGTCGGAACATTAAAAACTTGTTAGTATACTTAAATACCTTCATGGGACATATAGAACTTAAGAAACGGACCTAAAACGAGAAAGTTATGGCCAAATGAAGTTTTTGACGAAATATAAATTTTGACAGCTTTTCACTAATATAAAAGCTGATAGAATTTTTAAAAGTGAATTTTGGACATTTTAGGAGCGGTTTTAGCCAAAATGACTTGAGCAAAAGTAGTAGCATGTTATATATATTTACTGGACGATTAGAAGCTTTTCAAAATACAACTTGTTGAGTCAAGTATAGTATAATAACGACTAGATAAGTCTTATAAAAAGTGTATCGAAGTTATAAACAAGCACATTAACGTAACTACATTTTCACAACTAAAATTTCATGCAAATATGTACGGGTGATATAACATTTTATAAAAATTGCATACACAACATTATTACACAACCTAAGACATATTATTAATTTAGGTTGCGGTTAGAGTTATCGCACCGATTCCCATGCACACATTTGATTTCATCAGACACTGCTTTTAGGTGAGTTTTTCGTAGCCCCTTTTTTACTATATTTTCCTTGGGGGGGGGGGAATGGTACTCAAATGATATTTTAAACTGTTTTTATGCTGTGATTTACTTGCTTTCGTGTTTTTGGACAATTATGTGCGTTTGATTTGCAATATGTGCCTTCTGTGTGATCTTATGTTGTGTGTTCTTTTGTGCGCAACTGTTTAACTCCGTTTGGAGCCGAAGCATTGATAGTACTATCGGGATAATTGAAAATCGTGTACCCGTGACATTTGTGAGGTTCAGTTGTTGCATGCATCGTGGTTTCAATTAGTGCTTATATTTGTATATCATACTCACTATTGTCCTACTCTATATTAATCACATCTTAGTGGTGTTACTTTTAAATCTACGAGCTCACCAACTTTATTTTGACGTTTTCGAGTATCCATTTTCAGGTGTTATTGAAGTTGCCTAGAAAGTTGAGTATTGGCCTGGCTTAACAAGACTTAAGACAAGACCCTCCTGGGTTATATTCCGGGGGTTGCATTATGGTATTTTCTTATGATGTAGGTTGACCTGAGACTTATGTTTGGATTCTAGACTTAGTACTTATCCCAATTGTGGGAGTCTCATGTCTATTATCTTTAATGTAACACTTTTATTACTTCTCTATTTAGACACCTTGTGTTATTTACTATGAAGTCATACCTCTGAATGCTATTCCGCTGCGCCATTTTTGGGGTGTGATAGATTGGTATTCAGAGCCCAGGTTATAGAGAATTAGGTGGTTTAACCTAGACTATAACCTAGAAACCTTCATATAGTTTGCATAATAGGACCTACGTGTGCAGTTATGTGCTTATTTGCCTTGTATGTATTAGTGCCTAGTATTAGACCTTAGGAACCCTTCCTGAATTGAGTCAATTCATTTTTCAAACCCCTTAAGTTTCTTAAAAAACTTGCACCTTAATTTCAAGACTATTCTTGTTTGATTGGGTTGCGAAATTTATATGGGTGCAAGTTGTTAATTAACTTAACAGATTTGAGGAATTGACTCAAGGATGGAATATAGGCTAGATGGCGTGAAGTGATGATGATAAGTAAATGTGGCATGATGCTATTCTAAAAACGCCTGGCCAACATTTTTATAATAACATGATGCGACATAGACTTATCAAATTCATTAAATCATCAGCTTAGGACTGCGACATAGAACTAGGACGCGACTACAGCATAGAATTAGGACACCACTACCGATCGTCTCTACATAAACCCCTCATATCTATCGTTCACCAAATGTCCTCCTTTGAGGAAATCACGCCTCCAAGAAGATCAACTCGAGTTGACCAAAGTGGTGCAGCCCGTAGGGATGGAAGGACTGGGAGATATGGGGGAAGAAGTGATAACCGCGACAATGGGAACGACAACAACAACGACGCAAACCCTGACTTTTCCATAACCATCGCTCAACAGCTGCATAACTTGTTTCCCACTATCGACGCTCGGGTAGGAGATCGCATCAGCAACCCCGGAAACAACGGTAGTACGAACTCCAATGTGGAGAACGATAATACCAATGAGAATGCTGGAAATGGAAGTAACAACAACGGTGGGAAAGGGTACAAGGAGTTTATGGCATGCAAGCTGGTGGATTTTGACGGCAAGGAGGAGCGTTGGTGTATACTAGGTGGATCGAGAAGCTAGAAGCGACGGTACCAACAATGAGAACCCTTACCTTGCCACTGTTATCGCTCAACAACTACAGGAATTGCTACCCACTATTGTCACTCGTGTTGACGATCACATTAGTAACCAAGGAAACAACGTGAGTAGGAATGGTCATGCGGACAACATCGATGGAAGTGATCACGTCAATGATGGAAACCACAAAAACAATAAGAAAGGCTGCACATACAAGGAATTCACAGCTTGCAAACCGATGGACTTCGATGGTAACGGAGGAGTGTTGTCTTATACTCGATGGGCCAAGAAGATGGAGCCAGTGAATGACATAAGTGAGTGCGTGAACCACCAGAAGGTGAAGTATGTTGCATGTTCATTGGCTGGAAAGGCGTTGACCTGGTGGAACACATAGATCCAAGCCAGAGGTAGAGAAGCTGCCATAGGCATGACTTGGAATGATTTTAAGGCATTGCTGAAGGAGGAATATTGTCCAAACAATGAGATGCAGAAGATAGAGCATGAGTTATACAACCACACTAAGGTAGAAGTTGGTCACGCTACTTATACGGATCGATTCCATGAGTTTGCTAAACTAGTGCCTTATATGGTCACTCTTGAATCCAATAGAATTGAGAGGTGCATCTACGGTTTGGTCCCTGAGATTCGCAGGATGGTGAGAGCGACTGATCCTCCTACACTCCAGAATGCGATAGTGAAATCTGCAACCTTAATGGATGAGATGGTTAGGAATGAGTCATTGTCCAAGAGTGGTGATAAGATAAAGATCGTGAGTGAGCTAAGTAAGCAAAAGGTGCAAATGGTGACAATAAGAATATGAAATGGGGTAAAGGATTTGTGGCAACGAGCTCGGGCCATAAGGCATATAAAGATCACCACCCTAAGTGTACCAAATGTAACTACCATCACCTAGAGACTAAACCATGCCTAGTGTGTTTCAACTGCAATCAGCCTGGTCATATTGCAAGGGATTGTCAAGTAGTAGCCATGCATGTGACTCCGATTAATGTCATTTACCCTGACATGTTATATGTGCGAAAGCCCGGATCATTTTTGAAACAGGTGTCCTAAGCTGAATAGGGCACAGGGACAAGTGCAGAATAACCCAAATTAGGCCTTAGTAACTAATGGAACAAACTCAAGCCATAGAAACAACCCTAACCTGGTAACAATACCAACGAAGCCCGTGGTCGAGCATTGGTTATGGGAGCGGAAGAAGCCCGCCAGGATCCAAACATCGTGACGAGTACGTTGACCTTAAACGATCATTAAGCTGCCATGTTGTTAGGTTTCGGTATCGATTATAGACTTGTTTCTATCAAATTATGCCTTGATAAGGGTGAAACCTAGTGTTCTACACCTCAGTTATGAAGTTGATTTAGTGCATGACCAAAGATTAGAAACCAACAAGATAGTTAAATTTCCACCACCTAGCAGTAAGAATTTTGAGTGTTGAAATGCCATTCGTTCGTTTTTGAGCAATCCCAAACTTTAACAAAAAATTTTCTTGCTTTCCAAAAAAAAAGAATCTTTTTAACAATTTTTAACTTAATTTCATGTCAGTTCTTGTTTGATGAGATGTGAGATTAAGTTTAAAATTGCTACTTAGCTTAAATTTTTTAATAATTTTGCTCAAGAACGGACAATCCATTTCACAAAACCTAATCATCATATGATTACTATTAAACAGCCTATTTCCTTACGTCTAGTATGACGAGCATATACCTCAAGTGGAATTTCCTGAAGTACTTCGTAAAGACTTCACACGATTTACCCTTCCTTGACGAATTAAGCCTCACGTAGACTTAATTTTCGAATTGGCACCAATTACATAATGCGCGATACTTCTTGAAGAGAGATTTCCAATCCGAATATCCTCAGTTATGAGCACATGAGATCGATAACCCTTTAACCACGTTCAGAACTATATACGAGCAATTCGAGTTTAAGTGTTAAGTCGCTTAGTTTGATCAATACTTTCGTAGTATTCAAGGATATCCAATTAAGAATGATGCAAAAGAGGAACGCCCGTATCTATTTCATCGGATCGTGACAGTCGATTCACACCATAATTTTGGCAGACCCTATAGGATGCATTGGGAACACAATTAGATTTGCGTACGACTTAACATTTCTAGGCAGATGATCAGAGTAGGCATCTATCCGACTTTAGGAGATATACTTAGGGTGTGCACTATAGATTTTGGAGGAAACATGAATACGCATTCCCTTTCATCTCCTCAACACATACAGATCTAAGCTTTGGATACCTATTGATTTGTTTATTTTTTTAAGCGATCCCAAAATTGAGCCAATTCATCAAAAGCGTTAAGTATCATAACTTAATTTCAAGGCTTTTCTTGTTTGATTGGGTCGCGAAATTAAGTTGGATTCAAGTTGTTAAGTAGCTTAAGGGCAGGCTCAACTTGTTGCATAGCTTAATCTCATGACAGTTCTTGTTTGATGAGTTGTGCGTATAAGCTTAAAGTCAAGTTAAGGCTCAACTTAAGCTACCTAAAAATTTGCTTAAGGTTTTTTTTGGCTTTATTCAAGGACGGGAAGCTTGCCTTACTGTGTGATTATTATGTGGTTATCATTTTGTGGATTCATTTTGTTTGGTTGCAAGAGGTTAGGATTGTATTGATAATACAATTTGGGAAGTAGCACCCGTCACTATTTGGGTTGACACCCACACCCCTTTAAAAGGTGAATACACTCTGAGTAAGCTACGAGGTTAGGATGTATTGGTAGAAATACTTTGGCTGACACCCACACCCTCAAAAGGGTGAATACTATCCGCGCAAGCTATTCGTATATGCCTTCATTTGTTTCAATTATTGCAAGTCTGTGGTCTTACAAAGTGATCTATATGTGACGAGAACTTTTTGTTCTATTGTGTGTTACACTAACTGTTTACATATGCGTATCTTACTCACTAATGCCCATTTAGAGTTAATCGTGAAAATTGAATTTCGGGACGAAATTCTCTTTAACGAGGGAAGACTATAACAACCCGCAAATTTTCAAGTTCTTACCCAACCTCAAACTCAAAATCTATTCTATTTTGGAAGATTTCACATTCACAATTACGTATAATTATTTAGTTGAATCGCGTAAACAAGAAATCATCCTCTTATATACTATGACTTTCGACTAAGATTTAGTCTGCATAGTTTTAGTACATTGCCACTTCTTCAATTCATAAATTAATTTCTAGGACAATTGCATTACAATTAATTAATTTAATAAACGTTTTTCACAATTTGCATGAACAGTACCCAATGCACTCACAAAATATATTTTACAAAATTTTATACTCTTTTCACTTATTTTATTCTAAGCATTCCACCCTCCCCTATTTAAATAGTGTGCTAATATATATATTTTTTTAACACCTAAACCTAATATATACATAATATAATATTAGTACCATTTCTTCCTTGCTCCTTTCCTCCCTTTCTGCCGACAACACACAAGCAAACACACTCTTTAATTCTTTTTTATCACTACTTTATTTCCTAGCTTAATAAAAAAATTGAAGGACCTTGCTTAAAATGGTTACTTTGACCTTGGACTTAATAAACCATCAAATAAACTCTACATCTTTTGTGTAACAATATTTTGGTAGAAACATGAGTTGACAACTCCTCTTTCCCTTTGCTTCTTGACCGACCATCCTAAAAACAAGCACACATTTCATTTTTTTTATTACCTAGCTAGTAGGTAACACATTAAACTAATCCAAGAACCATACTTAAGATGGCTATAAAAGAAAGGACTTGTGAACTCATTTTTGCACTAGAGAAAACTCAAAAACATTCAAACACTCACTCATATAATCGGCCATAAGAAGAAAGACAAGAAGGAAGTTTGGTTTTGCTAGTTCAAGTGCTTATTTGTGATTATTTGGGTGTTCTACTTTGTAACATAAGGTTTTGGAGTATTAACTTGGGTACATTAGTGTTCTTAGTTCTTCACACACACTTTTTAAGTTCAAGTAAGTCACTACACCATTTTTATAAACTTTACTGGCTTTGGATTATGTAAATTTCATGAATTATAATTTACATACACTATGATATCACCATGTACATATTTGCGTAAATTTTATAACTATGATGGATTAAACTTTACATATTGATAACCAAGTTGTTAAATCACTATTTCTAATTATTGAGGAATTGGTGAAAGAGTTAGGATACTTTTGGGATTGATATGGAGTTGATTTTGGTATTATGAACTAGGAAAAATACGGTTTTGACATTAAAAGGTTAGAGGCTGTCCCATTCGAATCAATACAGAAAAATCAGTGTTTTTTTTAGTAATATTTGATTAAAGAAATAGGAAATAGACTTAATAACAAAACGTGGTCGCTTGAACGGGTTAAAACGGACTTATAACGAAAAAGTTATGCTAGTTTTAAGTTATGTGACGAAAACTATTTTCCTGAAACAAAATGTTGCTGTTAGAGTTTTTCAAGTGATAAAACTGGACATTAAAAGTTGGTTAGACTATTCGGGACATTTAAAACTTGTTAGTATACTTAAATACCTTCGCGGGGACATATAGAACTTAAGAAACGGACCTAAAACGAGAAAGTTA
Source organism: Chrysanthemum lavandulifolium (assembly GCA_022545495.1). Lineage (NCBI taxonomy): Eukaryota > Viridiplantae > Streptophyta > Magnoliopsida > Asterales > Asteraceae > Chrysanthemum > Chrysanthemum lavandulifolium. The sequence goes on from CM040238.1 coordinate 129,951,893, forward strand.
TGGCCAAATGAAGTTTTTGACGAAATATAAATTTTTGACAGCTTTTCACTAATATAAAAGCTGATAGAATTTTTAAAAGTGAATTTTGGACATTTTAGGAGCGGTTTTAGCCAAAATGACTTGAGCAAAAGTAGTAGCATGTTATATATATTTACTGGACGCATTAGAAGCTTTTCAAAATACAACTTGTTGAGTCAAGTATAGTATAATAACGAATAGATAAGTCTTATAAAAAGTGTATCAAAGTTATAAACAAGCACATTAACGTAACTACATTTTCACAACTAAAATTTCATGCAAACATGTACGGGTGATATAACATTTTATAAAAATTGCATACACAACATTATTACACGACCTAAGACATATTATTAATTTAGGTTGTGGTTAGAGTTATCGCGCCTCGATTCCCATGCACACATTTGATTTCATCGTATTACTCTGTTTAAGGTGAGTTTTCGTAGCCCCTTTTTCACTATATTTTCCTTGGGGGAAAATGGTACTCAAATGATATTTTAAACTGTTTTTATGCTGTGATTTACTTGCTTTCTTTTTTTTGCATGCATCGTGGTTTCAATTAGTGCTTATATTTGTATATCATACTCACTATTGTCCTACTCTATATTAATCACAGCTTAGTGGTTTTACTTTTAAACCTCTGAGCTCACCAACTTTATGTTGACGTTTCGAGTATCCATTTTCGGTGTTATTGAAGTTGCCTAGAAAGTTGAGTATTGGCCGGCTTAGCAAGACTTAAGACAAGACCCTCACGGTTATATTTCGGGGTTGCATTATGGTATTTTCTTATGATGTAGGTTGACCCGAGACTTATGTTTGGATTCTAGACTTATTACTTATCCCATGGTGAGAGTCTCATGTCTATTATTTTAATGTAACACTTTTAGTACTTCTCTATTCAGTCACCTTGTGTTCTTTACTATGAAGTCATACCCTGTAAATGCTATTCCACTGCGCCATTTTTGGGGTGTGACATGCAGTTTGTAAGAGACACCAAAGGAACATGTTAAGAAAAAAAAATGTGGCTGCAACCATCATGTGTTGCCTTGCGAACATGCAGATAACCTGAACTTCTTCAAATTATTCCCAACACATGACAACGAATACTACTGGACATTGGTTGGAAGTGCAATAAGCAAGCTATAAGCATGATAGTTATTATACCAACAAACTGCATAAGTGCATATGTGCAGCACACAGGACAGAATGATGGCCTACACCATCATAGATAAGTTCACAACAGTTTTATTCAAAGGCATTTACGCCATACAGAAACGACCAAGATACATGATTCATGACTAACTCCAACTTCTTTTTACCCTCCCCTTTCAACGCATCCCTGGAAAATGGTTTCATACCTATCTCTTCACAAAAATAGGTATTGGGAAGGCCAAGAACCTTGATCCTAGCATTAAAAGCTTCATTAGCAATTTGTTTTGGAGTTTTATCCATGACATTAGGCTTTTTTTTCGGCAGGCTATTTTGGAACTTTAATCCTCCTAGCATCTTCTTTTTTAGAGCCTGACCCGGAGTAATCAACTGGAAAGTAGCTTTCCCATGCCATAGGAAAGTCAGGGCCTTCTGAGCTTGATTGGCTGCTTGAAATGTAGATGATTTCTGCAGATAAAAGGAAAAATAAAAGTTAGGATGTGCTCTTTGGATATAAAATGGAAATAAAAGCAATAAACCTTTTCCCTTGTTGGAATTCATGGCACAATTTGTTTTAGATTATTGTCTGGTGAGCCAATGTTTGGTGGAAAAGTTCTTTATAAATGAAATTTTAGATTAGTGGCTTGTTCATGAAAGGAATTTGTGCATATAAAGTGATTAAAGTAGACAACACACAGGCTGCAGTTTAGTGTGAAGTGCTGAAATTTGAGATTAGTGGTTGGTTCATGAACCATTTAAAGATGCTTTTAATCGATCTAGGTTACGTGTTGCCTTGTTTGGGAATCATCATTGGCATGATAAGTAATGATATCTCAGATCGCTAGGTTACACTAACTTAGTGCTACTGCTTTTTTCCTATATAAGGTGGGTTTTTACGGCTTCACATAGCGCCTTTGTACCTTGTGAGTTTTTTTGAAAATCTGTTAAGAAAATGGTGGACACCCAAACTTTGATCAGCTCAAAGAAGCATGTGGTTCTGATGAACCCCATCATGCCTTTAAGTTCCTGTTTCTACAGGAGCAAGGTGAGAATGAGGGGTTCATCATGCTGCTTGGAGAAAAATGTGACGATGTTCGCCGTCGCCTTGAGAGGAGGACTGAACTGCTGGAGGAGGGACGCAGGTTCAGTCCTGATGATGAGGTTGCAAATGACGGTCTTCAATGCTTGGAGGAGGCACAAGACAGGGACCATCAGATTCTTGCTGCACTGATTCAGGTCCTTGATTTGGCTAGGGAAGCGCGTATTGAGAAAAGCCGCCATGTGTTTACAATGGAGTTGCATGATTAGGGTAGTATCTTGTTTGTCTTTATGATGGCTTGTCTCATGGTGTTTATGTTTAATGGTATGGTGTTATGTGTTAGATTAACAGGGTGCTGTTAATCTGTGCTTGTATGCTTGTAACTTATGTCGAATATCAATAAAAGTTACGTTTGTTTGTGCTTCAATAATTTTGTTGATATCTGTATTGTTATGTGATGGAGAAAAGCAATGATATGGTTGACTCAGTTGTGTTTTATTTGGATAATGTGTGGGGGCAGTTGTCGAGTTTCTTTTATGGGATATTGAATATTTTCTTAGTATAAATTCTTTATGTTTTTTGATGATTGCAAGACTTATATGTGGTGTAAATTATATATGTAGAAGGTTAGTGAGAATAAGGTGAGAATAAACATTTATTAGTAAAGATGGTTTTACTGATTCAATTTAATATCAATAAAGAAGCATGAGAATTCACTCATCGACCATGCTTAGTAGCATGAACAGATTTTCAAGATAGATCACTCACCGCACCAGCAAAAAATCTTGCTATGTGATGAGCCAGCCTATGTGCAAGAGGCATCCCAACGCGAGCATCCTCATGTACCTCAAAAATCTGAGAAGCCTCAGCTTAAGAACCAATGTGACTGGCCTTGATTGATGACCATTCATTGACATTCATAGTACGCTGGATAGTGTGTCTCTGAATCTAAAAAAAAGGAGTACACAATCACTAAACAAATACCCAAAGAAACTTAACATGTGATGATAAGACAATTGCACGTTCATCAACAGCTAATCATCGTAACTTTTGTAAATTATAGGATAATGGTATGTATGATAATTCACTTACTATGTTAAACTGCTGAGAGCGTGGGGTGTCAATAAGTTGGTCCTCGCCGTTTCCCACGTGGCAGCTTCGCCACTTCAATTTGGCCCTCGCCACGACACCAGGCATACTCGCCAGTGGTGATCTCTTCGTTACAACGACATGGTAAAAGACAAAACCATTTCAAATCCAAACGTTGCAAATATAACCGTTTGAAAGCAAACGGTCAAATTTTTATTTTATTATTTTTTTCATTTTCAAACCCAAATAATACCCCCTTTACTCTATAAATAATACCCATTTTTACAAAACATTCACACTTCTCATTCACAACCAAAATATATTATCTTCATCATCTTAATCCAAAACCAAAATGTCCCAAGATCCCAACGAGATGTCGTTTATGAATCTCCTCAACTCGTCTTCGTGAAACCCGTCCACCCCATCGTCTCAAAGCTCAAACACTTCTTCGAAAGTCGGATTTCAACCTTTTCAATATCCAAGACAATCACCACCGCAATTCTATCCATCACAACCATCACAACCGCAATTTTATCCATCACAACCATCACAACCGCAATTTTAATATGGTTCCGGCATGGAAGGTTTTGAGAGAATATCCCAAATGGGACGCTTGGGAGGATCAATGAAGATAATATCGCCGAATTATTCGCCCTCGATCCAAGAGCTCGTCCATGCAGCAAGCCTCGTCCGACAAAAAATCTAAATCGATTGGAGTCATCAACGAGCACCGGGAGTCAATCGGATGCTATTGCGGAAGCTTTAGCTCAAGAGTATAAGCGTAAAGTTGACGAGCACGAGAAGTGTACGAGGCAAGGATTGCGAAAGAAAAGTCGAGCAAGAGTGCCGAGAATTGGAGTTCTCATGCTTGATGTGGAGGGGTTAATCGAGCCAAAAAATCACTCATCAAAAAGAAACAAGACCAAATAATAGCAAAATACAACATATAAAAGGCGAAAAATGTTGTATTTTTAAGTTTTCTTATGGTTTTATTTTCCATGATTTTTTTTTTATTTTCGTATGTTTTTTATTTTCCGTATTGTATGTTGTATTTTTATTTTAAATGAATGAAATGAATTTAATTGTGTTTGGAAAATATGGAAAAGAAAAAAAAAGAGGGTGGGTGGGGCCCAAATGAAGAGAAGTGAGTTGCCCATGACACCCCATGCTCGATCTAATACATCTTCGCAAATGCCACTTTTCCTTTTGTTTTCACCGCCTTCCCGCAATGAAAAGTTCGAATCACTTAAGACCCAGCTCACGCATCGCCGGCATCGGGAACATCCACCGTTATCCAACACATCAATTATCATCAACATCACGCAGAGGACCAGCATCACCGTCGGAAACGAACACAATGGATCGCCAACTACAGACCATTCAGCATACAGCAGTCGCATACCAACTGCATACGCGCATCTTCACGCAGTGTAACACTAATCGAAGCCATATCAGTTCAACTGGAGTCTTCTTCCATTGTTGATCCATGCCGTCAGCGACGAATCCGGCCTGTCGGTTGCGCCACCTCACCATCTCAACAGGATGATCCTGTGGGCCTCCACCGAGCTTAACGGTCGACCATGCCGCACCATAACTATTTCATGCCTGTAACAGGCCAAATGCGATGTTTAACATGCCAACGACGATATGTCAATTTCCTTCATCTCTGCCACATTAAACGAGACCCAGCCACCAGTCTTCCCTTCATTTTCCCGACAGTGAGAACCCCAAAGCCTCGCTCACGGATACTGGCGCAAAAGGATACAGGCACTACATAAATGCACATCCGTTCACTGAGACAGACAAGACTCACTGGCGCCACCATGGCCCGCCACAGCTGTCAGCACTGCAGTCCGATCAAAGAGTTCAGGCGGGACACAACGGCAGACACGGTTCAGCAAATAGCATTTGAACATCACAAAGCAGTCGATTTCAGACATTGATAACGCTGACCCGAAGTTCTGAATTGCTCGCTGCCCACACCAGATACCGACAGCCTTCAGCAGCGTCATTCCGCCGAACACTTGCCGCCTCAGCAACGATGTCCAGTCAATCGGCCCGCAGTGCCAGCAGTTACACTTCAACGAACAGCATAGGACCAATACCCAATTAAGGGTCGCCAGTCAGTCCTGTCGAGACACCATTACCATATGGAATAAGACGATGATATACATTTTTGACTAACGGTTCAGTTAAAGAACCAAAATCACCGTATGACCGCTCAGCGATTCATCAACCGCATCAGCAAACGGTCACCCAACCATTTCTCATGGCTATCCTCCATGCTCTTCAACATATTATCGAGCATACCACTTGCGGTTCCGATGCTGATACGTAACTCAAGATTGCAGAGATGAGACAGAAAACCTGAAACCTTTTTTCGGCGCTTACTACTTCAATTAACAATGACAGAGCGTCTTCCTCAATCTCTTCTTGCATAGATTATCTGCTCATTCACCACGTCACATTGCAGTGTTACCACTGTTTCCAGAACGCCGATTTTGGTTTGTGTAGTCGCTATTTTTTTCAGCATTCACATTATTCATATCTTAATTGCACTGCCACGGTGACTTGGTTAGCACGAATTAAGATATAGATAATAGCGTAACACTAAACCCCAAAAACACGATCACACCAAACCCTAAAATCGATTGCAAGAATAGGAAACAATTAAGTAACACACGAATGTATTGACTGAATTGGAACAGATTAATGCAATAAAGAAGAGATTAGGGAAGACATGTAATCGATTTAGTAGGATTTAGGGATTCGTAGAAAGCACCAGAGAAAAATCGGTTTTTAGGGTTTTTCCTATCTCGTATCTCTACCTCTAATCTTGGGTTATTGGTATGCAATCGGGTTTGTAGGTCGTATATCTGATAATATATTACTTACCCAAGAGCTTATGCGGAATTATCATAGAGGAAGGGGTCCTCCTAGATGTGCGTTTAAGGTTGATATTCAGAAGGCATATGATACGGTTGATTGGAATTTTCTTAGGGCTATTCTGATTGGTTTTGGTTTTAACTCCAAAATGGTTGATTGGATCATGGTTTGTATATCATCTACGCCTTATTCCATATGTGTTAATGGCGATCTCCATGGCTGGTTTAAAGGTAAGCGGGCCTTAGACAAGGTGACCCGCTATTCCATACTTGTTTACGCTGGTTATGGAAGTGCTAACTCTTATATTGCGTAAAAGGTTTCAATTCGTTGACTTTCGCCATCATTTGTGTGAGCAACAAATAATTATTAACCTTGTTTTGCAGATGACCTTCTTGTTTGCTAGAGGCCATCGTGATTCATAATGTCATTATGCAGCCTTGAGGATTTCAAGAACTTTTCGGTCTTGTCCCAAGTATCCCTAAAAGTACGCATTTCTTTTGTAATGTTCCAAATGCTATTAAAGTCGCTATTTTCCGCCTATGCCGCTTATGTAGGTTCTTCCCTCGTTAGGTACCTTGGTGTCCCCTTATATCATCAAGACTTCTTTATAGGGATTGCAAGGTGCTTGTTGAAAACCGAAGGTCGGTGAATGATTGGCTAATAAGTTCTTATTCTCATGGTAGGCTTCAATTGGTGAGATCCGCCTTATCTTCGATGCATTTATATTGGGCTTCGCTTTTATCCTTCCTATCAGATATCCATGAGCTTGAGCAATTTTATGAGGGGTTTTGGTGTCAAGGAGAAATGAAAAGGGAAAGGCTAAGGTTGCTTGGGAATTGCTTGTAAGCCAACGAATGAAGCGTGGCCTTGGTATTCGCTGCTTGAGGATTTTAACATCGCTTATGACTACTCACATTTGGAGTATTTTGACACATAAAGAGTCGTTATGGGTGCAATGGATCCATTCGTATAAACTTCGGGAGAAGTTTTGGGATGTCCTTGTTCGGGGATGTTAGCTCGGGTTGGCAAGCTTCGCCATTAGAACAAAGGTTCGCCCTTTATTTGGCATAAGATCAATAATGGAAGGACACTTGTTTGGTTTGATATGTGGTGTCGCTAAGCCCGATTCGAATTTACTTATCGCTAGAGATATTGCACGAAAGTGGGTTTAATTTATCCGACTCGGTTTATGATCTTATTGAATCTAATGGTCATGGCGGCCATTGGATTGGTTATCTCGATTTCCATTGTTAGATGCTCTACCGTTCCTACCTAAATGATATTGATGATGGATTATTATGGCGAACTCGATGGCAATTTTAGTTATTTTTCGCCTCAAAAGGAATCTCTCGCCTTAGGGCTGATTTGGTTGAATGGTGTAATGTTCCTTGGTTCTCTCAATGTATTCCAAGGCATGCTATACATCCGTGGCTCGCTATTCAATGAAGCTAAAGACTCGTGATAGGATGCGCCAATGGGATGTTGGTCCCGACGTTGATTTGGCCTTGCTTAGATGCCCGCTTGTGAATTGGTTCCGATTCTCATTCTCATTTATTTTTGAGTGCCAATTTTTATGCGTGTTTGGTTTGTGCGGAGTTTATCCGTATGGATGTAGTCCCACCTTCATTGGAGAATATTGTTACAAGACTTATTCCTTTATCTAAGGGCGGTCGGTTAGTAGTATCCTTTCTAGATTATTGCTTGTCGCTACTACGCACTTCGCTTGATGGAACGCAATTTAGGTCGCTCAAGCTGAAGAAGTCTTCAAGGTCGATGTAGTTAGCACCATTGTCTCTACTATTCGGTCAAGTTGGTTACTTCAAGTTCAAGAAGCTAACCTTGAGGTCTAGATTGATTTTGGATAAATGGAAGATTCCAAGTATATGTATACACTAAGGAGTGCCGGTAAGTGGTTGTACTTTTTCCCTACTCCAAGGTTTTTCCTTCGGGTTTTTCTCGAAAGGGTTTTAAGGAGGCAAACTTCTCGGGTTAACTTGCTCCTCTCTGGAGTGGCCGGACGCTGGATGCTCGCTGGTACAAGTTTTTACTTGTTTATGCCTAGTTTGTTGATGTAATATAGCTAGGTTTTGTGTTTATGGCATGTCATAAACACTAGTGTTTATCAAGCTCTTCGCTTGAGGTTAATGTGGTATTTCAGCCACATTCCATTTGTACTTAACATTGTTTTTGGTTATATATTTACCGGGGTAAACCCCTTTACCCAAAAAAAAGCTATCAAGCTCCGCCTTTGCCTTCTAATGAATTCACGAATTACGTTCAACACAATAATGCTACCATACAAACCATGCAAACCCATATTTCAAATTTGAGAAACGAGATTCAATCTTCGCTGACTAGACAAAGCAATGAGTTTAGGAATGAGATTCAATTCGTAACAACAAGATGGATGCTTCGTAATAAACTTGAGAACATGTTGAATGATGTTTTGTGTAAGATAAGTCAACCCCGAGTTCGGATCTCTTCCAAGTGACACTGCTCCCAACCCGGGTGAGTTGAAAGCTATAACCACACGGAGTGGTAAGGCTTATGATGGACCCTCGCTCAATCCTTGAATTTTAACATCGCCACAGACGCTTTACTCCTCATGCCAAAATTTGCTGCTATGATCAAAAGTTTAGTGAGTAATAAGGAAAAGTTGGCTGAGATAGCCAAAACACCGTTGAATGAGAATTGCTCGGCGGTGCTCCTCAAGAAACTTCCCAAAACGTTAGGGGTCCCCGACAAATTTCTTATACCTTGTGAGTTCCCGGGAATAGTGAAATGTTCCGCCTTGGCCGATCTTGGCGCGAGCATTAATTTGATGCCTCTTTCGACTTACAACAAGCTTTCTCTCCCGGATCTCACTCCTAATAAGATGACTCTCGAACTCGCGGACTGCTCAACCTCTATTCCGAAAGGAATCACGAGGACGGTATGTAAAAGTAGGACCACTTCATTTTCCCGCCGACTTCGTTGTCGCTGACTTTGATGTCAACCCCAGTACCTCTTATTCCTGGAGACCTTTCTTAAGAACGGGCCGTATGATGATTGATGTTTATGAAGGAGAAATCACTCTACGATCTAATAAGGAAACCGTCTCGTTTAATATTAACCATCCTTCGAGATACTCCTCCAACTATGATGATGCTTCTATCAATCGAATCGACGTTTTCGATATTGCCACGGAGGAGTATGCTCAAAAGCTTCTTGATTTTATGGGTGGCAATCCCACCGTTCCTTCTGAAAATATTGAACCATCTTCTGAACCAATCATTGCCGATTCTTCCCCCTCTCTTACTCCGTTTGAGGGAGGTGACTTTTTGGAAGAAATCGATAAGTTTCTTTGCTAATGATGAATCGATTCCACCGGAATTGATGATGGTGTTTATGATTCGAGGGAGATATCCTTTATCTTGAACAATTGTTGAATGAAGATCCATCACCGTCACTCCCTCCGAAAGAGATTACAATTGAAGAAATCAAAGAAGTACAAACATCGAATGAAAAACCTCTAGAGCCCGAGCTCAAGGATTTACATCATCATCTTGAATACGCTTTTCTTGAAGAACCGAACAAGTTCCCCGTCATCATTGCTAAAAACTTGAAAGATGAGGAGAAAATCGCACTTTTGGATGTCCTTCGAAAACATAAGAGTGCCATCGCTTGGCAAATTTCCGACATTAAGGGCATCAACCCTCGTTTTTGTACCCGTAAAATTTTAATGGAAGACAATTGCAAACCCGTCATTCAACAACAACGCAGGGTTAACCCGAAGATTCATAAAGTTATCAAGAAAGAAGTTCTTAAACTCCTTGACGCCGAAATCATTTATCCAATCTCCGATAGCTCATGGGTTAGCCCTGTCCATTGTGTCCCGAAGAAGGGAGGGATGACCGTCGTTGCCAATGAAGATAATGAATTGATTTCCACACGCCTCATTACCGGATGGAGGGTGTGTATTGATTACCGAAAGTTGAATGATGCTACACGAAAGGACCATTTTCCGCTACCTTTTATGGATCAAATGCTCGAACGTCTAGCGGGGAATGAGTTCTATTTCTTTCTTGATGGTTTTTCCGTTACTTCCAAATTCGATCGACAAGCAAGATCAAGAGAAAACGACTTTCACGTGCTCTTATGGAACGCTTGCTTACCGACGCATGCCATTTGGCTTATGCAATGCCCCGGCACGCTCCAAAGGTGCATGATGGCTATTTTTCATGACATGATCGAGAAGACAATGGAAGTCTTTATGGATGATTTCTCGGTTTATGGAGATTCTTTCACTTCTTGCCTCTCTCATCTAGACCACATGCTTAAAAGGTGTGAAGACACCAACTTTGTCTTGAATTGGGAGAAGTGCCATTTCATGGTTCGAGAGGGCATTGTCCTCGCCATAAAATTTCAAAATCGGGATCGAGGTCGACCGAGCTAAAGTCGACGCCATAGCTAAACTCCTCATCCCACTAACGCCAAAGGTATTCGGAGTTTTGGGTCATGCCGGTTTCTATCGCTTCATCTGTGATTTCTAAGATAGCCCGCCTCCGACCCATCTCCTTGAAAAGGATGCTCCGTTTATCTTCACCGATGAATGCGTTGAAGCCTTTAATTTTCTCAAAAAGAAAAAGGCTCCGATCTTAGTTGCCCCCGACTGGGATTTGCCCTTTGAGCTTATGTGTGATGCAAGTGATTACGCAATTAGGGCAGTCTTGGGGCAACGAAAATCGAAAAAATTTCAACCCATACACTATGCAAGTAAGACATTGTCTGAGGCCCAACACAATTATACGACTACAGAAAAGGAATTATTGGCCGTTGTTTATGCTTTCGAGAAATTTAGACCTTACCTTGTCTTATCGAAGACCATAGTGTATACCGACCATTCTACCCTCAAGTATCTCTTGGCAAAGCAAGATGCTAAGCCACAATTACTTTGGTGGGTTCTCCTCCTTCAAGAATTTGATGTTACTATTCTTGACAAAAAAGGAGCGGAGAACCTTGCTGCCGATCACCTTTCTAGATTAGAGAATCCCCATCAAAGTGTGCTCGAGAAAAAGGAAATCATGGAGACTTTTCCTCTTGAGACACTTGGGATGATTGCTAAGAAAGATCCGAATACCCCATGGTTTTCCGACTTTGCAAATTACCATACGGGTAACTTCATTGTGAAAGGGATGTCGCCCCAACAAAAGAAAAAGTTTTTCAAAGATGTTAAGCATTATTTACGAGACGATTCTACTTGTTTAAGATTTGTGTGGATCAGTAATCCGCGGTGTGTTCATGGCCAAGAGGCCCGGATATTCTCAATGCTTGCCATAACGGACCTATTGAGGCCATCATGGTGCAAGCTACACCGCTAAGAAGGTTTTTGATTCCGGTTTTATTGGCCAACCATATATCGAGACGCCATGATTTTGTTAAGTATTGTGATTCTTGCCAAAAGGATGAAATGCCACAAAATGCTATTCAAGTTTATAGATTTTCGACGCTGGGCATCGATTTTATGGGGCCATTTCCATCTTCAAAGGGTAATAAGTATATCCTGGCCATCGACATTTTGTCTAAACGGGTTGAAGCGAAGGCGCTCCCCACCAATGACGCCCGAGTAGTCGTTAAGTTTCTTAAGAACTTGTTTTCCCGATTCGGAGCACCTCGTGCTATCATCAGTGATCGCGGTACCCATTTCTGTAATGAACAATTTGCTAAGGTTATGGCTAAATATGGAGTTACTCACCGTCTTTCTACCGCGTATCATCCGCAGACGAGCGGACAAGTTGAGGTCTCCAATCGTGGTTTGAAAAGGAATTTAGAAAGGACTGTAGGAGAAAATCGAGCTTCATGGGCCGATAAGTTAGATGATGCATTAAGTTGGTGTATTGAAAAGCTTGTCACTTGCCCATTGAGCTCGAGCATAAGGCATATTGGGCCTTGAAACATGCAAACTTTGATCTTAAGATCATGGTGATCACCGAAAGTTCAATTGAATGAATTAAATGAACTTAGGATCGTGCCCACGAGAATTCTTTGATTTTCAAAGAGAAGACTAAGACGATTCATGATGCGAAAATCAAAAACCGCGTTTTCAACTTTGGTGATCAAGTTCTCCTTTTTAACTCTCGATTGAAGATATTCTCGGGCAAACTCAAAACCCGTTAGTCCGGACCATTCACCGTTGCTTAGTTTTTCCCGTATGGAACGATAGAGCTATCTCAGCCCGATGGCCCAAATTTCAAGGTGAATGGTCATCGGTGAAACATTATTTTGGAGGGACATCGCGTCTATGGTTGTCCCGATCTCCAAACTTTCCCTAAGGACAATTGAATTTGGGATCGAGTCAAGCTAGCGACCGGTGATCAAAAACAGTAGCGCTTCGTGGGAGGCACCCCATGCTTATCTCTATCTTCTTTCTATTTTCTAATAAGTGATGTGAAGGAGTTAGCCTCTTCGATTTCTTGTGTGTGGTTATTTGTGATGTTGTGTCCAGGATTTTCTCGATATGAAGACTCTCGTGCTCGAAGCTTGTCTTTTCTCCACTCGAGTTTCATGTTCATTGCTGATGGAAATCCGATATCCTAATCTTATCGACTAACGTTTATCTTTAAGCATACTTAATAAACGGCTTTTAGATTTTCGTTGATTCCCTTACCTTTAAACATTGAGGACAATGTTTCGTTTTAGTCTGGGGTGGGTAATCTTCGATTTGATTTAACCGCACTTGCTTATTTTTTTTGTCGTATACTCTCGCAACCCCGTTTTTCCTTAAGAAAATGAAAAATTGTGCAAAAAAAGTGAAAAATTTAAATTTTTTTGTAAGCTTTTGCTAGTTTTATGATTGAAAAGTTCTTGCTAGTCTCTTAGAAGTTACTTTAAATATGCGTTTTTCTTGAAGTAGCCTTTGCTAATTGCTTAGACAAGAGGCTATAAAATGCGATTCTAGATCACAAGGCCATGAATTTGCAAGTCTCCCTAAGTGATTTTAAATATGCGAAGCTTAAACAAGAATTTGCTAGTTTCTAATAAGTGACTTTAAAATGCGAGACTTGAGATTATTTAACTAAACAATCGCTAAGTTAATATATGTTTTGACACCTTGTTGACTTTCCACGGTGAGAGTAGGAATAGAATTCGACTGACCCATGTGTTGAGCCCTAGCTTGTTCCCTTAACCATAGATAATCAAAAAAAATTATCGGCTAAGCATCCGCGGATCTCATTATTTGGGATTTTAAATTTGCGGAGATCGAGGAATGATAGAGTTACTTATGAGTTTAGATGCTAAGCGTGGAGTAGGTGGTTCTCTTTAAAGCACATCGAAGGTACTTATGGCTTTTTGTTCCCACAAAATTGTTTCACCCCATATATGTGAATAAATAATTAGAGATGTTGAGTTTTTGGCGATAGTTAGTTCTTTATCTTCTTAAAAGAATATTTGTTTTAAAAATTGGGTACACATCAAGGACTCGTAATAAGTAATAAGTAATAAATAAAGGTATGAGTTATGTTCGAGATCGGACCCTTGGATCCTTATTTCAAAAGTAAGCGCTTAGGTCTTGGCTACCCTCTTACGCCCCTTGGACCTCTAGCCGGATTGGATGAGGTCTTGGTCTAACCCATCGATCCTCATTTCATGAAGCCTAGAGTCTTGGAATTCTCCGTCAGAACGTCCCTTGGATCCTTTATTCGAAACGTAAGGTCTTGGAATTACCCGTGAAGTCCGTAGTTCATAGCTCATATAAGTAAAAGTATAAGTGCAAAAAAAAAAAAAAAAAATGAAAAGTTAAAATATAAGTGAATAAAAATTCCTTGATGTGGACCTCATTTTTGAGACAATGGTGCTTGAGAGAAGATGGATAACTAATTATCGACTTAGCTTCATATCTTTATCGAATAAGAATTATCGAAACGAGAACTTGAAGAAATTCATTTCACAAAATAAAATAAATAGAGGAAAATAGGAAAATGGGAGCAAAAGGTAATTACACAAGTAACTTCCATGGGTAGTGTTAGCATCTAAAGTCGATTAACAATGATTTCGATTTTACGCTTAGTTTGGGGACTTGTGAAAAATCGTGACTATGTATTCTATCCAGATGGGCACTTCACTGTGTGTTGTGTTTCCTACTCCGTAATCCTAAAAGTGTTGATTGAAAAATGTTTGAGTTATTGATCGACATGAAAGTTGAACAAACCGTCACTCATAATCACAATGTGCTTAATCGTAATATCTATATGTAAATTAAAAGGTAAACGGTGCACTTTTAGAATTAGGGGTCTGTTAATCTTTTTTGAGGAATCTTTGCTACTTCTTCATAGGTTTAGTAGAAAGAGATTGAAATCCTTGGTTTTAGAAGCGTGGGTTGATTGCATTGCGTGGGGACACGACAATCGTCTAGTCTGGGGTATTTTGATATGTGCTAAAACACATATCATTTCTTTATCAAATGAGACCCAAAATAACCAAGAAAGAGCCGTTTATTGCTAATATTTAATGGTTTCTTGAGTTTATGCATGTGCAGGTACGGATATGTCAAAACACACAAAAGATAGCCAAATCAGCCAAAAACCCGAGCACGAGAGACAAAGAGTGCTAAAGCTGAGTCGGAAGGTCAGAATTGAGCATCTGTTAAGATTTTCATGCTGAGAGGATGATTTGTGAAAGATGTGATCAAGATTTGAGAATTAGCAAAATCAGTCCCTCAACTTTGAGCATTTGATAGAATCTACCCACGAGTTTCGTAAATGGCAAAATTGGCCCTTGGTTTATTGAAGATTGGCAAAATCACCCTTGGATTACATTCTCTAATTAAACTTTGGTCCTCGATATTCGATTGTACATATTTAGTCCTTGAAATAGCAAATGAATCCAATATTAATCCTAGTCCAAATCATTTACACTATTAGACCCCTAGCCCATCCAAAGCCCAAAGCCCAAATCCATACCCGTATACCCAAGTCAACCCCAATTAATCTCGGTCAAACAATTAAAATATAACAAAAATTACCCGCCAATATTTCACCCCAATTCATCCATTTACCCGAACAAGCATAAACCCTAAAATACTCCTTGAGCAATTAGCCAAACCGCCACAATGAAGGGCATTTCAAAATTCCACGACATGAGTGACACACGGATGCCAGCTTGGCAATCCGTGTGTCATTCCCTTCTATTGCTCTCCTCTGATTGGTGCAAGCTACGTGGAGATGTTAATCCAAGGGTCTTGATTGATTGGTGATTGATGGGACTGATCTAACGACTAAGATTTGATGTGAAAAAGCACAAGGAGCTGGTTCTAAGTCCTTCCAAGAGCTCAAGCTGCCCTATAAATAGACCTCTTAAGTCACAGTTGTATTCATCTTTAATTTTCAGTAGCATAGTATTAGTTTTAATTTCATTTTAATGTTTTCAAGTAGTTTATAAGCTTTTGTAATCTCTCTCTTTGTAATCACAATTTTCAAGTTAATGAAATTCAGTTTTTTGCTCAAATCATTGTTTAGCTTTTAAATGTTACTTAAATTTGCTTATTAGAATTGTCTATTTCATATTACCTTGTTTCAAAGTAATTTCAGTTTGTTTCTCAATTTAATCAAAAATACAAAAAAATCAGAAAAATAATAGAAAAAAAAAAAAAATACTTCAAATCTACTTATAAGCTTAGCTACTGTTTTCTTTAAGTCTTTTTAAGCTTCTTATAGCTTTCTGAAGGCTTAATTCTGTTTGAAATTCACATTACAATCAAAGTTCTATTTCAGTCAACTTAAGTCAAATGGAAGCTGGTTTGAATTGATTTGCTGATCTGGATCAGATATGGGTTTGGTTTAAGCTTAACTGTGATTGGATAAGGGTATTTGAGTGTTAGTAGCAAGCCATAGTGGCTGGACTACTGTAAGTGCTTATATTCTACTTTTATATTACTGTTTCATTTCTGTCTAGTCTACATAAGCAGCTTAGTTTACATTTGATAGTTTTAGTGGTTAATATTGCATCATTTAGTTTTAATATCGATATTAGAGCTGAGTTGATGTTTATCATTGATTAGATTTAAGGATTATTTAGAGTTGATTGCATTTTAGTCTTATAAGATAGTGTTTGGAATAAGCTAAGTTTTGGAGATTTTAAGCTCTTCAGAGGTTAAACTGGTTTAGGTTAGTCTCAGTTAGGTTCACTAAGCTGAATTCAGTATCTCATTTTCACTTTAGCTTAGTATAAGTCAAATTCATATTAAACTTGTTCTTGCATACACATCTGTTAGATTAAGTAGGTATAATCTTGCATTTTAGGTATAAAATCATCATAGATAGCTTCTTTAAGTCATATTTCATCTCTAAACAACATTTACAAACTGTTTTGCATGATCAAAATCCATTTTAGTCAACTTTGCAAAATCTGTCAAAAAAGTCAAAAGTGATTAAAATTTGCTTTTAGCCAAACTTTGTTGAATTTTCATGTGCTCATTTCTTGGTCAAAGTTGTTGAGATTTTGGGATTAATAACTTCAATTGGTCAAGTTTTCAAATATTATTTTTGTGGAATTTATGGAATTTCTATAAGCCTCAAATAAGCTCACTAATCAGCCCAGTTTTGCCCTGCACACATTCAGCTTATACTTAGTGTGAGCAGGCCTTCTTGCAGATCTTGCATAGGCTCCATTTTAACTTTTTAGGACCTGAAATTTGGGCTAGTTGATCTTTGCTTGGTGGTCTTGAGTTCTCAAAATCTGGTTTTCAGTTTAGCTTGTTAGACAAGTAGTTGCATAAGCTTCAAGTTGGTAGGGTAGGCTGTTTTCACTCTAAAAAATCAAATAAGTCAAATCGTTGTAATTAGCACTCTAGAGGTTTAAAATAGTTGATATAGATTGCTTTTAAGTAGTTTTAGCATAATTAAGTTGATGTGATCATTTGGTGTACTTTTGAGGCCATTAGCTTATTTTAAGTGCTTATTTATAAGCACTTTTCACTATAGCCCCTTATTCGTGCACACTAGCATAGGTTTTCTGATTTTTCATAGGTTTAGAATATTAATTTAGATTTTTCCTGAATTTTTCATAATTTTCCTGCACTGTTTACTATTTTTCGTATTTTAAATTAATTTTTAATACTTTTTAATTACTTTTTAATACAAATAATTCAGAAAAGCTTCAAAAAAATAATTTTTCATTTTTCCTAGATTAAGAAAAATATAAAAAGCAAAAAAAATAATTTTTTCCTATTTTTCCTAGTTAAATTTGTAATTTTTAGCATTTAAATTAGTTTTAATAGTTTTTAATTCATAGAAATTAGAAAAATAATCAGAAAAATACAAAGCAAATTTTCAAAAGTTTCTTTAGTTATTTTAGATTTTTAAAAATTAGTTCCATAATTTTCACACTTAATTTCATCATTTTAGATAAATTAGTTTTAATTAGAATTTATAAATTAGTTTTTAATTCAAATAAATAAAAGAAAAATCATAAAAATTAGTTTTAAAACATAGTTAAGTTTCATATGGAATTTTTAGTTTAAAAATAATTTTAGATCATATTTAGGACTTAGGTTAGGCATAATTGCATTTTATTTACGTTTCATTTAATTCGTATTAGTTTAATTGTGTAATTAGGATTCCCCGTAGCTTAATTTCCCATTTATGTTTCCCCAATTCCCGTAGTTTAGATAAAATCAAAATCAAGAATCTAAAACATCGAGCATTTTAATAACAAACCATAAACGACGTTGTCCATTCACACCTCGTTGGGACACGACTCGGATTTCCTAATCCGATATCACTTATCACTCACGGGATTTGATTCACTATCCTTTTTCCTAAGAGGATTTTAAATCGATCTTTGTGTTTATTTTTGATATTGATATTGAATATTTTCTCCATACACACCACCCTAAAACCTACACGAATCATCCGCCAGTTTCTAGGTTTAGCAGGCTATTACCGAAGGTTCATTGAGGGATTCTCCAAAATAGCTAAGTCGCTGACCAAAGTGACGCAGAAGGACGTTAAGTATGAATGGGGATAAAAGGAAGAAGATGCATTCCAACTTCCGAAGGAGAAGTTGTGTAGTGCGCCCATCCTTGCTTTGCCTGAAGGGAGCGAAGATTTTGTCGTTTACTACGACGCTTCGCCTAAAGACTTAGGTGCTGTTTTGATGCAACGGGAGAAGGTGATAGCTTATGCCTCCTGACAACTTAAGAAGCATGAGAAAAACTACACCACTTATGATCTGGATTTAGGTGCTGTAGTGTTTGCCCTTAGGATTTGGAGACATTATCTGTATGGAACCAAGTGTGTAGTGTTTACTGACCATAAAAGCCTGAAGCATATCTTAGACCAGAAGGAGCTGAATATGAGACAGCGTCGTTGGTTAGAGTTACTCAGTGATAATGACTATGAGATTCGTTATCACCCTGGTAAAGCCAATGTCGTGGCGGATGCACTCAGCCGTAAGGAGAACATTCCCCCTTTACTCATTCGATCCCTAGGAATGATCGTTAGTTCGCCTCTACCATCTCAAATCTTAGCCGCCCAAGCTGCGGCGTTGACGGAAGAGAACAGTCCATTTGAGAACCTGCAAGGAATGGTAGAAAGTGAAAATGGCTTCTTGAAGCGTCCCGACGGAACCTTATGCTTCGGAGACAGAAGCTGGATACCATTTCATGGCGGAATCCGTGAGTTGATTATGCACGAGTCGCATAAATCAAAATAATCTATTCATCCCGGAGCCGATAAGATGTATCATAACTTGAAGAAACTCTATTGGAGGCCAAACATGAAAGCCGACATAGCTCTGTATGTCAGTAAGTGCTTGACTTGTTCCAAGGTAAAGGTCGAACACCAGAAACCCTCAGGACTTTTAGTTCAACCCGAACTCCTTGTATGGAAATGGGAGCGAATCACCATGGACTTCATCACCAAATTACTGAGAATAGTTAGCGACAATGACGCTATCTGCGTAATCGTAGATCGTTTGACTAAGTCTTCTCACTTCTTGGCCATTAGCGAGGTCGATAGTATCGACAAGCTCGCTCGGCTGTATATCAAGGAGATAGTATCGCGTCATGGAGTACCTATATCTATCCTTTCCGACCGAGATAGCTGTTTTACATCCCACTTCTGGAAGTCATTACAGTCAACATTAGGAACAAACTTGGATATGAGTACTGCTTATCATCCTCAAACCGACGGTCATAGTGAAAGGACCATTCAGACCTTAGAGGATATGCTTCGTGCCTGTGTTATCGATTTCGACAAAGGCTGGGAGAGACACCTACCTTTGGTCAATTCTACTACAACAATAGTTATCATTCTAGCATAAAGGCCGCACCATTTGAGGCATTGTATGGCCGAAATGTCGCTCTCCGTGTTGTTGGGCGGAAATTGGCGAGTCACCATCGGTCCCGAACTCGCTCTAGAAACACTAAGAAGATATTTTGATTCGTAATCGCTTGCAAACCGCTCGTGATAGACAAAGAGTTACGCCGATGGAGACGAAACCTTTAGAATTTCGTGTAGGAGATCGTGTTATGTTGAAGGTTTCTCCTTGGAAAGGAGTAATATGTTTTGGCAGCATGGCAAACTCAATCCCGATACATTGGTCCCTTTCAATCTCGGAAAGAATCGGACCGAAGAGCTTACCATCTTGAGCTACCTTCGGAATTGAGCGAGGTACACAATGTCTTCCATGTTAGTAACCTTAAGAAATGTCTTTTGGAGGAAAACTTAGTTGTACCTATGAGAGATATCCGTATTGATGAGAAATTGAATTTTGTTGAGGAACCGAATGAGGTCATGGATCGTGAGATTAAACGGCTGAAGCATAGCCGTATTCCGATTATCAAAGTTCGTTGGAACTCTCGTCATGGACCAGAGTTCACTTGGGAACGTGAGGACGTATTCCGTAGAGAGTACCCTAAACTCTTCGTGACATCAAGCAACTCAGAGTGAAACCCGAGACGGGTTTCTTCTGAGGCTGGGAGGCTGTGACAACTAGCAATTAGGGAGCCCATTTTAGGTAACCGCATTACGCTAAGTTAAACCGATCAATTGACTTTAGAACTATTTCAATTAACCATGACTTGTTTTGATATCGTTTATTGGTTTTTATGATTTATCTTATTATCGTATGATTCGTCGTATGAGTTTTAGCCTTTTTCGTTAAGCACTATGTGATTCGGCACAATAAAATCCGATAACGAGAAATAAAGTAACTTTTAAACCGTAACACAAAACTTGATAAATAAATAATCAAAACTCGTGGAAAAACGTAAATAAAAGCGATAGAAAGTCAAAGGAACGTTGTGGGACACTCGTAGGACAATATATGAGCTCGGGAGCGGGTAAACGGGATTGTTTTATAAAAATAACGGATTTGGCCCCCCAAGAGTGCCTTGGCCGGCGCCTCCCTCCCCACTTTTCTATTATTTTTTAGGTCCCTAGTCCCATATATATATACCCCCATCCCACCTCATTTTACTAGTTTCTTTCTCTCACTAGTGACTGACATCTCCGGTGACTGACATCTCACCTCCACCACCATCTTGTAGATCTTTCTTTCCTCTTTCCATCCATATATGGCACGCGCCCTATAGACCCCGTTAACACCTTCAAATCTTGTAAAAACATCTTTAGGGTTTCAAGTGGGTTTTATAGATCGAGTTTGGAAAAGGTAAAAGGGACATGAATACGACTCGTTTAAGTCAGAGAAGCCTCGTACGAGCCCTGTATGGCTCGTACATGTGGCAACATGTGTTGGGTTTCATGGACATTGGTCTAAAACGAGTTTAAAACTAATTAAAACATGTAAACTAGTGATTTGGTATCGTGTGATGTGTCATTTTATTGTGTTTTTGCATTTTATTCATAGTTTCATGCTATTGGTTTATATTAGTTGATGGATTTGATGATTGGATGTTGATTGGATGATGTTTGATTATGTTTGGTTGTTGGATAAGCCATTTGGGGAGTGTTTGGATGGATTTGGTAGATGGAACGAGCCACTAGGGACTCGTTCGTGGGTTTGTGTTGGCGTACAAGACCCATGAGCACCAAGGGTCCGGGCCAGGTTGTTGTAGTAACTTGTTTGTAGTTGTTGTTGGTGTTTGGATGAGACGCGTGGAGCCGAAAAGCTTCTAGAGCTTGTTTGGTTCA
Source organism: Chrysanthemum lavandulifolium (assembly GCA_022545495.1). NCBI lineage: Eukaryota > Viridiplantae > Streptophyta > Magnoliopsida > Asterales > Asteraceae > Chrysanthemum > Chrysanthemum lavandulifolium. Next base: position 129,973,205 of record CM040238.1, read on the forward strand.
CATGGTCTTAACCGGGACCGTGTCATGACCATTAGGGTCGTGACATTGGTTACGGGTAAATTTGGTAGTTTTTTTGGATGGCGAGATTGATATGGGTTGATTGGAGATTGATTTGCGCTATTGTGATTATTTACTTGGACTTATATTATAAATTGTCAACTTTGAGCAACGTCGGCGTTACTTTGACTTTTTAGTCATAGTTGACCCCGACAACGCCGTAATATGGACTTTAGTATATATTGGACTATAGATTGAATAAAAGCCGAGAAGTCATGACTCGTGCTTGTGGACTCGAAAACTAATAACGATTTGAAACTTATATTGAAATTGACGTAATATATATATATATATATATATATATATATATATATATATATATATATATATATATATATATATATATATATATATATATATATATATATATATATATATATATATATAAACATGTTAATAAAACTAAGAAACATAAATAATAAATGGTTTTTATACTAAAACCTTCGATAACAAGACTTGTCTTGTTATTCGCTATTTTAATTGGGAATTATCGACTAAAAACGGAAAGGTTTTCTAATTAATGAGTATTTAATGTTTCGATGGCACGTTTATCGAAATGTGCCATTTATGAGCATTTTATTCCATTTTCGAGCATTTAATACTATTTACGCCTTATGCATGGGTTACGGATGACCTAACATTAATAGCGTCGATCCACGTGGATAGCGGACTTATTAGGTTGACGAATCTAATAAGAGCCCGTTAGGCACGTAGGATAACGTTATTAATGGGTGAATTATCCTTATGACTTGTTAGGATGCGACCGTTTATGGGATAATAGCTTACACGAATAAATGATTGAGTTTATCGATTTGATGAATTGATAAGGTCTAACTATTTATTCGAAACTTATTGGACTATGGAGCTTATTTCTTAAACATCTCATGGTGTTGCATTGAGTCACATTGTGTTTATTTGAGTGCATTCATCATGTCTTGTTGAGTGGATACACACACGACGATACCAAACGCTAGGACTAAAAGGTGAAACAAGATATTTTGTAGATAAAGAAAAGGAATACATTGGGATAGGTAACGTTGAATTCGGAATTATATATTAAGAATTGGTTTATATTAATAGGTTGTGCCGAGTCAGTAGTTGCTGAGCTGTGTTAGCTGTTATCTTCGTTGCTAGTGTTTGTTTGTTCGTTGTTTGCTTGAGGTGAGTTTCATAGCCCCACTTTTATCTCTGTTTTAACTAAACTGGGGTAAGAAATCATGCTACTCTTTTGAACCTTTTAAAATCTTTGATTTGCTTATGTGTTGACTGTTTAGATAGATATGTGGTAGTTGTTGCCTTACTCTAGGGTAGCAATCATATTGCTGCGACACTTGCCTAGCTAAGTATAGACTTCTACCTAGACCTAGTCCAGGGTAGCATTTGACTACGACTGTGCTGGCTAGAGTCGCTTAGGGCCCTACTATGACGTCGGTTATGTTATTGATGGTGTTATTGATTGTGATATTGGTATGTGATTGGTGTGATATTGTGTATCTATCTTAGTCTCGCATAGCAAATAAACTCCTACAGGTCCACTATTGAATTTGAACTTAAACCTATGAACTCACTAGCGTTAGCTGACCTTTTAGCATGTTTTTCTCGGGTATCTAAGTGATGTTTGGAATGCTTGTTTTGTGGAAGCTTGGCAATGAGGCATGGTTGAAGGATCATATTTAAACTCTGATAATATTATGCGGACCTATTTTATAAATCTTGTTGGGCCTTACATTTAACTATTTTGGGATGATTGTATTCGGATAATTAAATTTGGATTGGTTTTTGAACTATAATATGATTATCTTGTTTGCTATACTTGTGTGATGTACAAATCCAGTAACGCCCCGAAAACTTGTTTAAGTCTTCCGTTGTACCAAGATTTGGGGGTGTTACAATGTTAAAAGTAAGTATATATGTAATGTTGTATTTTAAGAAACTAAAACATACTTTTTTTAAAAATGTTGATACACATTATGGTTTAGAAGGATATCAAAGTTATCTGATACATGACTAATCAAAATGTAAATGCTTGAGTGATGAAGACTTTATTTAAGGAAAGCTTGTTTTAATATCTATTAATCTTGACAAGCTTTATACTTTACAAAAATGAAATTTACTTTTGTCGTTAACAAAACTTAGGTAAAGATCATAAAATATAAATAACGTTTAACGACGATACTTGTATTAACAATCTCCCCCTTTTTGTTGAGGACAAAACATAAATTTTATTTTTATAAAAGATGTAAAGTTGTACAAGAGTTATAAAAATATGATATTAATTAGAACTTGAAAGAACTAGTGAATTAAATAAAGTTGATAATAAGAAGTTTATTTTATCTTATGACTAGTTTGTCCAATTATTTGGTCTTAAACAATTTTGACTTTTTGTAAGTCAAAGTATGATGTTGACTTTTAGAAAGTCAAAGATCAAGTTCTATAATATTCTCCCTTTTTTTGTCGAAACAAAAAGAAGAGGCGAGGCGAAAAATGTAATGAGCCCGAGCTATTTTCTCCCCTTGGCCAATGCCCCCCCTAAATTGGGCGCCAAGAGAAAGATACATGGATTGTGAAAAAGCTACAAAAGAAAGGTTAGTAACAAGCATCATCACAGTTATTCAAGCAATTTCAACCATCAAATAACAACCAACAACTATATAAGAAACACCATTCATTTGTTAAAATTTTCATGACTTTAAAATCATGAAATGGAACACAATGGATGTGTTAGTACATAAATAAAAGCCTAAAAATTAGAAAAATAAGAATAAAAAAATCCTAGAAAATGAAAAAATAACTTAGAATTTTAAAAGAAAAGCTAGAACCCTCCTATTGAGGTGGTGGATGAGCAAGAGCGTTGATTCGCTCTAGGATGTGGTTGAGGATGAACCTCATTTCATCTTGGAGCTCATGGACCATAACCCGGGTCCGTTCGCTAATGTGGGCGATTCGCTCACAATTTGAGCAACCGTGTCTAGGTGGGAAAAATGGTTCATGATTAGGTGGTGGTGGAATGGTGAAAATTGTTGTTGGTGTTGGTTGGAGTGATGAGGGAGGAGAGCAAAGCATTTTTCATTTGCATAGCTTCACTAAGGTGAGAATCTACCATATTGTAGAAGTTGTGGAGGTGGTCTAGTTGGGCTTCTATCTTCGCTTTGGATTGTGGGTGATATTCCCAAATCAATTCATCAATGTCCTTGATATGAGGAGACAAGGATATTGGTGGTAGGGCATAGCCCCCATACAATGGTCCATGAATGTCATTGTGAAATGGATGGAAAAGGCGAGTTTGAGGTTCTAACAGAGCGTTTGGGTAAAAGGATGGGCGTGGTGACTCATGAGCGATTCGCTCAATTGTACCAAAGGATGGTAGTGGAGGTGGATTAGTGGGCCGAGGAGGTAAGTCCTCTAAGTCCTCCAAAAATGGGTTTGGAGATGTTGGTGGTGTGGAGAATAGTTCTAATGGTATGAGATTTGGAGATTTAGGAGGTGATGGTAATTTGGATGTTTGGATTGGAGCCGGTGGCGGAAAGGTGGAAATGGGAGTTTTTGTAGGTAATGGAGTGGTGATTACAATAGGTGATTTTGGAGGTGGTGTAGGAGTGCTCAAAGTAAGAAAGTTATCATCTCTTATGGAGATGAGATGGTTGTAGGAGGAATCGGAAGATGAGCTAATGTTGATAAAACAACATTGTTCAACACTCATTCTAGCCGTTTTCTTACATGGTTTGTTTGATGGAGAAGAGGTGGACGACTTAGTCATTTTTGCTTAAGTTTATTTTAGGAGAAGATGAGAGAAATTGGAAAGGTGTGAGGATGATCATCTTTGAAGCTCTTAATTTATAGGATTATGAAATTATGGAGAATTGTGTTTGATTTGATGTTAAGCCATAGAAATAGAGTGGTTTCTAATGATTTTGAAGAGTTTTAATGCTAGTCATATCATCTAAGTCAAGCCATACAAGAAGGTTTGAGTGAAGAAACCAAGATATGCAATAAATGTGTCCTAATGATTGCAAGATCTTGAAGTTCAGATCACCCATGGATTACAAGGAACCAAATACAATAGGATGGTTTCTTGGATTATGGCTTGTGTTACTAGTGTGTCGTACTCCATCTGTATTAACGGTGATATCTATGGGTGGTTCAGGGTTAAAAGGGGGCTTCGCCAAGGTGATCATATGTCTCCTTATCTTTTTACTCTTGTTATGGAAGTTCTTACTCTATTATTGAAGCGTAGGGTTGAGCAGCGGGAGGATTTCCAATATCACCATCTTTGTGAAAGACAGAAGTTACTTAATCTTTGCTTTGCAGATGATCTATTTATATTTACGCATGGTGATGTGGTCTCAGCAAGTGTGGTTATGGATGCTTTAGATGAGTTCAAGAATTTGTCGGGCCTTGTTCCTAGTATCCCTAAGAGCACGGCGTTCTTCCGTCATGTGCCTAACAGTGTTAAGTTGTCCATTTTGAACTCTTTGTCGCTTAAGGAAGGTACTCTCTGTTAAGTACTTGGTGTTCCCTTATCTCCTCACGGTACGCTTTATCGGGATTGCAAAGTGCTTGTTGAAAGGGTTCACCTAGAATATCTGATTGGAAGAACAAATTTTTATCAATGGCGGGTCGTTTACAACTTATTATATCTGTGTTATCTTCCATGCATATATACTGGGCCTCTGTATTTATTCTTCCTGCACGTGTTATACATGATATCGAACAGCTCATGCGTGGTTTCTTTTGGTGTCAGGGTGATATGAAAAGGGGTAAGGCTAAGGTGGCTTGGGAGGATATTTGTAAGCCTAAAGAGGAGGGTGGTTTGGGCATTCGTAGTCTCCATGAATTTAATGTCGCTCTTATGGCAAAGCATGTTTATAGTATTTTGACTCATAAGGAATCTTTATGGGTTAAATGGATTCATGCTTATAAGCTACGAGGCAGGAGTTTTTGGGATGTTCCATGTACGGGTGACATGAGTTGGGGCTGGAGAAAACTTCTTCTTATACGCCCTACTATTAGGCCTTTTTTCTGGTTCCATATCTGTGATGGCAAGAGGGCTTTTATTTGGTTTGATAATTGGTGTTCTTTGAGCCCCCTTAGGAGTTTGCTTACTGCTAGAGATATCTCTAGGTCTGGATTTTCGTTGAACAACTCAGTTGGTGATTTGCTTGTTGATGGTGATTGAGGTGGCCTAGTGATTGGATTAATAGGATTCCGGACTTATTGCTGATTACCTCCAATTCTATCGATGGTATTCCGGACGCGTTGGTTGGAGAGTTCCTAATGGAGAACTTAAGCCGCTTACAATCTCTCATGTTTGGAACTCTATCCGTGGTAGTGCTATCTCGGTTCCTTGGTTTCATGTCGTGTGGTTCCTCATGTATCCCTAAACATGCTTAATCTTTGGTTGGTCGTTAATTGCAAGCTTAAAACACAAGATAGATTGAGGCAATGGGATGTCGGTCCCGACACCGACTTAAACCTCGCGTTGTCTCATTCTGTGATAACCAACCCGATTCTCATGCTCACCTTTTCTTTGAGTGTCCTTTTCTTTACGGTGTGGACGAGTTTGTTCTCTTTGTGGCATGGATAATATCCCTCCTAGGTGAATGATATTATCTCGCACCTTATACCATTGTCTCGAGGGACGATCCGCCTCTAGTGTTATATCCCGTCGATTCTTGCCGCCTCTTGCTACTCTATCGGGCGTGAACGGAATTCAAGGTTAAGAAGGGAATGAAGTCTTATACTCGTGTGTTTGATGATATTGTGTCTATTGTTCGCTTGAAGATCCTTTCGCTTCGATTCACGAAGAACTCTATGCGGATTCAAGGATTATGGATACATGGAAGCTACCGGATCGGTGATCATTCGGATTGTTCAACGCCTTAATGGAAGTTCTACAATGTTTATCTAGTTCGCATAGGGAGTGCCGAGAATGGGTTGTACTCTTTTCCCTTATCCAAGGTTTTTCCTTCGGGTTTTTCTTGAAAGGGTTTTAAGGAGGCAAACTTCCGGGTTGTCTTGCTCCTTTTGCGCGTGGTGATCATTGGGATGCTCGCTTGTTACAAGTTTTTCTTGTTTTATGCCCGTTAGATGATTAATGTATAGCTAGGTTCTTTGTGTTTATGGCATGTCATAAACACTAGTTATCAAGCTTTAGCTTGAGGTTAATGTGGTACTTCTGCCACTTTCCATTCGTACTTAACATTTTTTGGTTATATATATTTACCGGGGTAAAACCCTTTACCCAAAAAAAAAACTAGTTCTAATATGAATAAAAAGCAGTAAAAGCTATCTTAGAAACAAATTTTGGTAATTTAGAATGCGAGAATGAGCGAAATTCAAAGAACTTATATCACCAATCCGAAAAACCTCTCTCCCTCTAGGCGAAGATGGCAGCCCTTTTCCTAATAATTTCTTGATTAATTCATCCTATAACTGATCACTAGGCCTAATAACATTTGATTAGTACTGATTAACGTTGTTATGTTGTGCTAATTGCGTTTTATTGGGCTGTCGTTCACGTTAGATTGGGTGATTGATCATTTTTAATTGCTGCCGTTTTTTTTCCTTTTCTAGGGTTTGCTAGATCTGATATCTATTGTTCTTCATTGCATTATCTTATCATAATCATTGTACGTTACTATGGAGGTTGGCTAGGGCGTGTGGTGGCTTCGTTTTGAAACCCTAATTTTTTAGGGTTTCTTTTCGTTCAAGGTTTCTAGCTACTGGATTCATTCGATTGTATTATGTTATTATGGGCCTTAAGGGAGTTGAGGAGGGCTCGTTGCTTACCAATCTTGCTAGGAATATCAAAAATGTCAATGGAAAGATGTTGGGTAAGGATGGGAAGCCATTGAAACCCTATCGAGGGGTTAATTTTGCTCCTAATACCACTTCTGATGGTGGTAACGCTGCTGGAATAGGAGGAAATGATGGTAATGCTGCTGGAACAGGAGGTATTTCATGTGACAAGGATGTCATTGATGTGAACCAGTCAAGGTGATGTGCAAGATGGAAACGCTTCTAAATTAGTGGTCGACTGTGTTATGCATAATACTAAACACGCCATCGTCATGAAGTCATGCATCTTATGATGATAGTAGGGATACTAATTCTGGAAGTGATCATTTAAAAACCAAGTTTCATGGTGGCAGCAACTCGTATGCTTCAATGCTCAATAAGGAGGGGACCCCTAAGAAGGTAAATTTTTCTAAGTTAACTAATTTCGAAGTGGTTCCTCGTGCTGATCTTGTTATCCCCATTGAAATGGTTAAGGATGTTAGTGGACGTTTTGATAATACATTATTTGGTTACTTTATTGGCAAACGTATTGCGTTTTCTTTGGTTGAAAACTATGTCAAAAATACTTGGGCGAAATATGGGTTAGAGCGTATTATGCTTAAGAATGGCTTCTTTTTCTTTCAATTCGCTTCTAAGATTCGTGTGAATAAGGTTCTTGAAAATGGTCCTTGGATAGTTAGGAACACCCCAATCATTCTAAGTACTTGGACTCCTAGTACTAAATTAAAAAAGGACGAGATTACGTGTGCCCCTGTTTGGGTAAAAATTCATAATATCCCCGTGGTTGCTTACACGGATGTGGGTTTAAGTTTAATTGCTACTAAGATTTGTCGTCCAATTATGTTGAATTCATATACGAGTACTATGTGCCTCAAATCTTGGGGACAAGCCGACTATGCTAGGGCTCTTATTGAGGTCTCTTCGGATGAGGTGTTGAAAGATTCTTTGGAGGTGGCTATTCCGTTTCTTGATGGATCAGGTCATTCTATAGAAACAATCTCTTTGAGTATGAATGGTACCCTCCGAGGTGTGATACGTGTAAGGTTTTGGTCATACGGATGAGCAGTGTCCTAAGAAGCCGAGGGCTGAGGTTGTTGTTCCAAATAATAATAATGATGATGGTTTTGTCGAAGTAAAAGGAAAATGGTGGGCAAGCAGCCCGGCCAAGAACCCATCCCGTCCTATTCAAGGGATTCGTTTAACCAAGCCAATGCCAAATTATTTTTATAGACCGGTTCCTAAACCGTCAGTTGGTAATATGGAAGCCTCGACCTCTAAAACGGTGGATGATACATTGGCAAAAGGAGGGGGAACAGCCCGGTATTATTCTTGCTGATGTTGAGACCGAGGGTGGTAATTTGGATGTGTTTGATGTTAATGGGCCGAATAATCAGATCTCTAATGACCAGGTGCCGCCCAATTTTGTCCCCGATATGTCGTATGTTTTTCCTACTACTAATGTTCAGGTTATGAATTCATTTTCTGCTCTTCTTAATGAGGAGAACTCTATCGAAGAGGCTAGTTTTAAGCATGTTGATTCGGGTAATAAGGATTTACATGATAGTGATAGTGATGAAGTGGTAGATGAATATGGTGAATCGGTCGCTACCAATCGTGATAATGTTGTTCTAAAGGAGGCAAGCACTTCCTATATCACTAGTGATCATGTTTAGTGTCGCTTCATGGAACATTCAGGGTTTGAACCATACCCCTAAACAAAAGGAGGTTCGTCAGGTTATGTTTGATAACAATCTTTCGGTTTGTGCTATCTTAGAGTCACATGTTTCTAGCTCTAGTCTTGAGCGGTTATGTAGTAAGGTGTTTCGTCATTGGAATTGGACGTCGAATGGAGCTCTTTGTTCGAAGGGTTCTAGGATTATTTTGGGATGGAACATGGATGATGTTGATCTTATTGTTATTTCTCAAAAGCCCAAGTTATGCACACATGTATCCGTATGAGGGCTGATAAAAAGGAGTTTTTTTGTTCGTTTATCTATGCTCATAACCGATATATTAACTATCGTGATCTATGGCGTAATTTGTGTGTTCACCACCGTTATGTTCGTGGTCGTCCTTGGTGTTTACTTGGTGATTTCAATGCTTCTTTGTGTCTTAATGATAAGTCGGTTGGTTCTTCTCACATTGATATTGCTATGAGGGAATTTCAGGATTGTGTAAATGATATTGGTGTTTCGGACATTAATAGCTCGGGTCTTCGATTTACGTGGAATCAAAAGCCGAGAGGAGAGGATGGTATTCTAAAGAAGATTGATCGTATTATGGCTAATTTGGAGTTTAGTGATTATTTTGTTGGGGCGAGTGCTTTATTTCAACCCTATCGTATCTCGGATCACTCTTCAGCGGTTCTCCGTATTCCTCGAAGTATCAAACAGGTGCCTCGTCCTTTTAAGTTCTCTAATATTTTGATTCATCACGCTAGATTTAAGGATGTTGTGTCGGAAGGCTGGTCTGCCAATGTGAGTGGGTTTTGGATGTATCGGGTTGTTTCTAAGCTTAAGTCTCTCAAGAAGCCTCTTCGAAAATTGTTATACGACCAAGGTAATATTCCTGCTAATGTGGGTTCTTTGCGTAAGGAGTTGGATGAGGTTCAAATGGCTTTAGATAGGGATCCGTTTAATGTTGATATTCGTGAGAGCAAGTCGCTTATTCTTTGGCTTATAATGATGCTTGTTTGGTGGAAGAAAGGTTTTTAAGCAAAATATAAGATAGATTGGCTAAAGTTGGGTGATTCGAATACCGCCTACTTTTTTTTTGGGTAAAAGGATTTTTCACCGGTAAAATGCATTACACCAAAACATTGAAGTACAACGGATGAGGTGACGCCTCATCTCTCGATCCTTAGGACACCGATGACTCTCATATAAGAATCACATGCCATTCTTCTAACTTACATAAAACACCTTACCACCTACAATCGGCTATACAAGTGAATAAAAATACAATTACAATATGATTCACTAAAGTAGCATCAAGCACCTAGCCATCGAGAACTTCAAATCAACATCCATGTGATCAAGAAAAGCTCCCAAAGCATAGAACATGACTGATCTCCACCTAGAAGTGTAACCGGTCATCACACATCCATGGATCAACAAAAGTGACTTCAGCGCACAAATTTCATACAACATTTGGTGATAGACTCTAAAACCACGGATAGAGCAGCAAGCATAAGCTTGCTCCAAATGTGCATGTTTAGATGCAACACCAAAAACCCATAAGAATAACCAAGGATAAGACAACCAAGACACTTCCGCATAAGCAACATCAAATCATCTTCATTATGACGGCCAAAGAACACATCCAGATCCAGCAACTTATCAAGCCACGAGCATCACTTACAAATAACGCCCGTGATATGAAATAGATCACGATCCTTAAGAATGAATAAGACCAAGAATGATGCTAATAGGGTGTAGGAACCCTAACTTCCAACAATGCCATCATAACACAGATCATAGTAGGACCTAACAACAATTCATGTCAATAATGGCAAAACATACCTATCATCAGGTCGTCACTCCACTAGTTAGCAATGAAGGAGCAGGTCCAACCAAACACCAAAGATAACATCAAACGACCACAAAATACTTTTCATCATAACAACAGGTCATAAATAAAAGTGTATACTTCAAATCAGCCCCATTCGACCATAACTGACTTGAAACGAACCTAGGGTTTATCACAACCCTAACATACATACGATCACAACCCATAACCCAATGAACAATCAGGTCATAAAACAACCCCATAATTTCGTATACAAGACATAAGAATGCTCGACATAAACCACAACCAGGCCTGGGAGAAATACGAATCAATAACAAACTAATAGGGCTTAACCAACCCTAACTTCCAGATATTACGATCACAAGACCCAAAAAATCACCAAACACGTGCAGGACTTGTGAGATCGAGACAAGGGTTTTTGAACATAACTGAAACCTGATGTAGACATCAACAAACATACCCTAAACGGGTTATCTTACATGATCACTAGCAGATCCACCATCACAAACATCAAGAATAAAATGAAACCCTAATTAATTAGGGTTCCATTCTGCCTTCAACGCATCAACCCACCACCAAGCCATGGCCAACCATAGAAAAATAGATCCCTAAAAACGATTGCATACCAGATAAGAATTGCTCATGAACGAAACATAAACAATCATTAAAAGGTAGAGAGGCGGTTTTAGGAAAAGAAAAAGAAGAGGCGGCTAATGGGACGAATTATGAAAAAATATCACAAAAAAACGGAACCACAACCCTAACAACCAGATTCTAAAACGTTAATTCAATAATCACAAAGATTAACGAAGGAAAGAATCAAATAGGAAGAATTAAAACCAGAATTGTTAGGGTTAGGGTGGCCGGAATTCGCCCCTAGAGAGAGAGCTTTTACTACTACGGCAAGTATCAAGGTTGAATATTTGAATACAACCTACTTTCATAAGGTTGTTAAGAGTCGTGCTTCTCGGAACCGTATTGATAGTGTTACTGATATGCATGGCAATCGGAAAGATAGAGAACATGTTCCTATGGCGTTTGTTGATCACTACATGTCTTTTTTGGGCCAACAGGGAGTTACTCATCCTTTTAATTTATTTAATATTTTTGATAATAAGCTCTCTGCGGATACTGCTAATTATATGGTCCGTAATGTGACTGCGCAGGAAGTTCGTGATGCTATTTTTTCTATGGGTGATGATAAATCTCCCGGCCCAGATGGCTTTTCGGCTGCTTTCTTTAAGGAAGCTTGGGATAATGTGTCTCATGATGTGATCAAAGCGGTGCATGAATTTTTCATTAATGGGACGCTTCTTAAGGAGCTGAACCATACCATTATTGCTTTGATCCCTAAGGTCGCTTCTCCTCTCAGGATTACTGACTATCGGCCTATTTCGTGTTGCAATGTCATTTTTAAATGTATTAGCAAGATTCTTGCTAATCGGATGAAAGGTTGCTTATCTAGTTTGGTTAGTCCTAACCAGTCAGCTTTTGTTCCAGGAAGGCGTATTGCTGATAACATTCTCTTGACTCAAGAAATTATGCATAATTATCATTTGGACGTGGGCCTCCTAGATGTGCTTTTAAAGTGGACATTCAGAAGGCTTATGATATGGTTGATTGGGATTTCCTCAAGGAGATTCTAGCTGGGTTTGGATTTCATCCTCGGATGATTGGATGGATTATGGAGTATACGACATCTGTTTCATTTTCGTTGAGCGTTAATGGTGTTCTTCATGGGTATTTTAAGGGTAAAAGAGGCTTGCGGCAAGGGGATCCATTATCTCCTTATTTGTTTACTCTTGTGATGGAGATTCTCACATTGCTGCTTCAGAGGAAAGCTCGTGTCTCGGAGGAGTTTTCCTATCATCATTATTGCTCTAATCTTAATAATATTAATTTATGTTTTGCTGATGATTTGTTTCTTTTTGCCTATGGAAATGTTAGTTCTGCTCGTGTTATTATGGAGGCTTTGGATGAGTTCACTAATGTTTCAGGGTTGGTTCCTAGTCTCCCTAAAAGCACGGCTTACTTCTGCAACGTTTTGAATTATGTGAAACTTGCTATTCTCAATATCCTTCCGTTTGTAGAAGGTAGGATTCCGGTTAAATTATTGGGTGTTCCTTTGATTGCTTCTAGGCTTCTTTATCGGGATTGTAGGGAGCTGGTTGAGAAGGTTAAGAATAGAATATGTGATTGGAAGAATAAGTTTCTTTCATTTGCGGGTAGGGCTCAGTTGATTACTTCTGTTTTGGCATCCATGCATATCTATTGGGCTTCGGTGTTTATTCTTCCTTCTCGTATTATGCTGGATTTGGAACAGTTAATGAGGGGTTTTCTTTGGTGTCAAGGGGAATTGAGGCATGGGAAGTCCAAAGTGGCATGGGAAGTTGTGTGTCTCCCTAAGGTTGAGGGTGGTTTAGGCATTAGGAGACTGGAATGGTTTAATAAAGCTTTAATCACTTCTCAGATTTGGCGGCTTTTTACTCATGCGGAGTCTCTTTGGGTTCGATGGATTCATTCTTATAAATTACGAGATCGAAGTTTTTGGGATGTTCCGCTGCGTGGGAACATGTCATGGAGCTAGAGGAAAATTCTCCAAATGAGACCGCTTATTCGTCAATTTTTTTGGTATAAAATGGGAGCGGGTACTAATGTGTCTGTTTGGTTTGATAATTGGTATAGTTCAAGCCCGCTTGCTGCTACGATTTCTTCTCAGGACATATATCAGGTTGGTTTTACTCCATTTTCGGTTGCTGATTCCATCTTAAATGGTAATTGGATTTGGTCGATTGAGTGGTACTCTAAATGCCCGTTCTTGGGTTCTATTCCTGTTCCATCCCTTAATCCGGATTCTTTGGATCGGTTAGTTTGGAAAGTTCAGGATGATGTGTTTCGGGATTTTTCGGTGGGCACGGCTTGGGAGTCTATGAGACCGCGGGGCAATGTTGTCTTATGGTACAATCTGGTGTGGTTTTCGCATCGTATCCCTAGGTATGCTATCACTCTTTGGTTGATTATTAAAAGAAGGCTTAAGACTCAAGACAACCTGAGGCAATGGGATGTTAGTAGTGATACTAACTTAAACCTGCTTCAGTGTCCGTTCTGCAGAACGCAACCGGATTCTCATGACCATCTTTTCTTTCAGTGTACTTTTTCTATGCAGGTTTGGATTCATCTCAAGAGGCTCACTGGTGATTCTGCTATTCCTTGTTCGCTGGATTCTACTGTGCAGTATTTGGTTCCTAAGGCATGCCTAGGAGGTCCATTCGTTGTGTTATTTCAAAATTGGCTCTTGCGGCTGCTTGCTACTTTATTTGGCAAGAACGTAACAAAAGGCTTTTCAAAAATCAGAAGCGGTCGCAAGCTCAAGTTATTGATGTGATCATGACGATCGCTCGACGAAGCTTCTCTTGTTCTTTAAGAAGACGGCGAATGTGGAAGTGCTTCTAGATTTATGGAAGCTCCCGAAGTCTCTCAATCGATCTACTCATTGATGGTTTCTTCTTCTTTGATGATGGATGGTTCGTGTTTGCATTGGTTGGATGCGAATTCCAACAGGCAGTTTGATTAATTGGTTCGTGAAGGCTGTTCATGGAATTATGTGGAGCTGGATGGTCTTCTTGATTGGCGTGTGGGTTCGTTGGAGATTCGGGTGAGAGTTGTACTCTTTTTCCCTCCTCCAAGTTTTTCGCATTGGGTTTTTTCTTGGAAAGGGTTTTTAAGGAGGCAGTCTCATTTGGTTCATCAATCTCCTTCGAACAGGTGGGCGGATTGTTTTGGAGCTTCTTGTTTTATTAGATAGTTTTTTCCTGTTTGAGTTTTAGTTTCTGTATGTTTAAGTGTTGTAACGCTTAGTGGCCTGTCACTAGCAATTTAGTTGGTTGTTAAAGCGTCTGCTTGAGGTTAATGTGACACGTCAGTCACATTCCAGTGTACTTAATGGTTTTTTTGGTTAATATATTTTACCGGGGTAATCCCTTTACCAAAAAAAAAAATTCAGCAACTTACCTGGGCATTCCACGGTACCAAAATTTTACACTGACGGATCCCAAATTTTGGGTTCGTCTAGTCCGCCAATGCAGGATTGGTGGCACCAAAATATAAAACGGACGGAACCAAAAATTGGTGCCGTAAGATCCGTCAAGCGCGTGCAGAAAATTAGACAGAACCTTTTTTTGACCCACGGGGACTTTTCCAAAACCTGAAATGTTTCTTAAACCATATGGAAATAACTATTTCTAGTTAGGAACAAGCAATAACGCATATATAAACATAGTGGAGCATCGCTTTCAACAAGGGCTAATGATTTTCATTTAAAAGTGAAAATGGTAAAATTTGATAACACTGTGTTATCTCCCCGCATGAACCGTTAGCATACATCAATGTTTTAAGTTAGTTTATCATCCTACGGCGAAAACACATAAATAATATCATACAACATTGTTTCTTGTCTTGTTCCAAACACCCTCTTAAACCTCACCTCACTTATCCAACTTCTTGTAAATCTTGGTCATCATCCTACCAAGGCACTTGAACATCCCCTTGGTTTACTTGAACTCCTTCGTAGGGTTCTCCACTTATGGAAGTGAGGCATAGTACTCATGTGGTTGAAGCCTTGAGTTGGGGAGACCGTCTTCGGAGTTATTTGATGATGATGAAGGAGTTGGAGGTTTTGGCCTTTTTCCCTTTGCCTTGTTAGGATCATTTTTATGGTAGATTTGGTGAATCGGGAGGTCTTGGAAGATGGAAGAACACCATCTTCAAGTTAGTGAGAGAAAGTATGAAGAGAAGGGAGAAACTATGTGTTTTATTATTAGGAAAGGTGAAAATTACACTAAGAAACTCACCCTCCTAGGAAAGTCTAGGAGGGTATTTATAGCTAAACACTTACAACTATGGCTATATGACATAACAAGCCCATGTGTTTTAGCTAACAAGGATAGAAAATGTAATCCGCCAATGTCGCTCCATTTACGAGTTAGAGCGATTCCAACAATCTTCCCCAATGGGACGATATAAGGGATTACTTACAACATTTACTACAAATATAGAAAACAAATAAAGAAAGGTCTTCATAAGCTCTTCAATTGTTGAGGATGATGAAAGTTTACGCTTTGTCTTCTTTCGTACCTTGACTTGAGAACCGTTTTCTTCACTTGTAGGCAAATGATGTAATATGCATAAATTGGATTAACTTCCCCAATTCATGCCGCATGTCATTAGCACTTCTCCTTACACTCCTTTTGGCGAAGTTTCGAATCGACTTCCCCAAACCGACAACCGCCTTCAGATTCGAAACTTTGATGTAGTGAATATTTCTTCTAACTTTGAAGTTTTCAAGACGCAATGGAATTTGTAGATGAGCAGTAAACCACACAAGGTAAATCTGACTTATTACGGAAAATTCGTTTGGGGAAACATGCAAGAAATCAGCAAGATCTTCTCACATATGTAGATGCTTCACACCAAACAATCCGCGAAAGACGAGATGAAACGACTTCCCCCTGAATGTTGCGGTCTATCGTGTGGAAAACTAGAAGGGGGGGTTGAATAGTTTTACCAATTTAAAACTTCCTTTTAAATATTTAGATCGACTTATGTCAATCTATTTAGTTGCTTATGTTGGACGTTGATAGATAGATATATAAACGTGTAATGAAAGATAAAGAGTAAGAAGCACATCACTACGACACAAGTTATTTATAGTGGTTCGGCTACAAGGACACCTTCCTTGCCCTACTCCACCCCCGAGTCACCTACTCGATAGTTCGTAAGCACTACACCAACTCCTTATGGCGAGAAGCCTTCACAACGCCGCTTAACCTTTTCCCAGACAAAGCTAAATACCGAGTTCTTTCACACCAAGGCGAACCACACCTAACACAACGTCGCCACCCTTTATACGGTGCTAGGCTAACCACCGAGTTCTTTCACACCTTAGGAGAACTAATCCTATCACAACGCCGCTTACCCTTTATAAGGTACTAGGCTAAGTACCTAGTTATTTCACCCAAGGTGAACTACACCTTCATAACGTCGCCTACCTTTATTAGAACTAGGCTAAGCACCTAGTTCCATTACTATGGAGGAACTACTACCCTTCACAACACAACACCTAATATCAAGGAGATCTACCTTGTTACAACATCATCAAGGATATCACCATCCTTGGAAATAAACAACTACTTAAATGTATAACGATGCAACTCATCAATTATACGACCTAAGCATTCTTCCCAAATGCTACTTGATTTGATTCATCGGCATCCTTCACTAATGCCTTTGACACAACGCTTGGCACCCTTCACTAATGCCTTCGTCTTGACACCTTGAGCATTCTTCACTAATGCTTTGACACGAATGATGAGCAACTTTCACTAATGTGTTCATCTTGACACTTTCGACATTCTTCACTAATGCCTTCAACCCAACATCTATGGAGAAAGGTAGAACTATCAACAAGAGAACCTTCGTTGTCTTGATGATGACTAAGCATGGCAACTCATGGACTTGAGCTTGCACGTCTTCAAGAAGTGGTGATCTTTCCTTTAAGAGGATCCTAGAAGATCACACAAAAACAAAAGACAAACCACATAGATCACTTGGATCCGAGGTTGTAGGGTTAGAATACTGGGGAAGTATGTGTAAAGTTGTACATAGAAAGGAAGAAATGGCTCTCTATTTATTGAGAAAATTCTCTCTGCTCCTCGGATCCCACGGATCCTTCCACTTGGGATCCGCTAGCACAAAGCTGTGGATCCGTGGAACGCTCCTCTTCGCCCATGGGTATTTTTGATTATGGGTTATGGGTCATGGGTTATGGGTTGATCCATGGTTTTCTTTCTAGATACAATGAACTTGGTTAAGTGGTATATATAAAACAATGGGTTATGGGTCAATACCATTTGCAAGTTTTTACCCATTTAGTATATACTTGTTTTTACCCATTTTAGTATATGCATGTTTTTACCCATTTTAGTATACATAGTTTAAGTATGTGCTAACCCAATATGTAAACATTAGTTGTTGTACATATATATATATATCTAAGACATAAAATCACTTAAAGCTAGTTTTAGTGTTTTATGTAAAACGTAAGTGTGTTAGAAAACTATTAACTCAAACTATTTACGATTTTATTTGTTTCGTTAAATGATTTTACGCTTGTTATCGACAAAACATTAGAAGATCGTAAAATATAAATAAACGCTTTTACGGCTTATTTGTATTAACATTCTTCCCTTTTGTTGATGACAAAACATAAATTATTTTAAGGAAAAGCTAAAATTCGTAAAGTTTGAATTTGTAGTTTTTACTTTTTCTCCCCTTTTGTCGAAACAAAAGTGTTAAAAGAAACTAACACAATTTTTATAAGAAAATTTATGTAAAAATGTAAAGAGAGCAAGTGACGGGAATGGTACTGCCTTAACTCCCCTTGACGAGTCCATCGCTTGAAAGGGCGCCTGTGACATAACGTAAAATAAACTAATTAATGTTGCAAATGGTTCGTCTAAGTGACGAAAGCGTGCTCCCCCTTGAATATTGCAAAGATGCAATGGGGTATCATGAAGAATAATCCAAAATCGGATTAATATTGCAAATGTTTTTGCAATATCGTTTGACACAAAGCTCCCCCTAGATTTTATGGTGTCAAAATCTTCATATGTATTTTGAAAATCTACAAAGTAAAGGTTAGACAACAAGAGTATAGTACAAAATTTTTCTGCAAATAAAACTCAAGTTAGTAGACATTTGTGTTTCTGTGCCACGGATCCCATGGTTCCCTTCAAGGAGGGATCCGTCTAGGTGTTTTAGAGGGATCCGGCTATCTGATGACAGTTTCTTCAGCAGTGAAGAAATGTCAAGCAATGCTATTGAAGAAATGAGATATATGTACAATAACACAACACACAAAATAAACATAGCATATAAGTATCCATTCAATAAAACAAGAGATACACAACCAAATCTCAAAAAACTAAGAGAATGATTTAGCCATATTCTACTAATACTAATAAGTGACCAAAGCTTAAGAAGCAACAATGTGCTTGAGTCTAAGGATGAGTAGACTTATTGATTTGGTCCAATCTTTCAAGAAGATGATTAAACATGAAATGCAACTCATTTCGTACTTCTTGAACAAGTCCTTGGGTGATTAGACAATTAGAACAATTAATGTCTTGATTAGGAACAGGATGTTTTAAGGAGGTTCTACAAATGATGGTGGAGGTACATTGAGTAATTTAGGATGAGGTTCTACTAGGAATGAGAGTGGTGGTAATGGAAATTCCTACATATGATCAAGTCCTTGGTGGTTCCTTGTTTCCAACGATGGACTAGTTTGTGAATGGGAAGTTCTCGGTGGTGAAAGCTCTAATGAATAGAGAGAAGCTTGGTGAAGACCATGCTCTAGGAATGAAGGTTTAGACGTTTTGCTAAAACTAGGTACGTTTGGTTTAGAGCTCGATAATCCCTTTTCTAACCTAAAAGGTTTAATACTACTTATTGCGGTTCTCTTGGCAATTGTTGAATGGGTTTGTTGAGGTGAGATTCTAGCACTATTATCTCTTACGGATGATGATTCGGTGGATGGGAAATCCTACCATTTGTGGGTTTAACCGGAGATGATTCGGTTGAGGAAATTTCGTGTACAATACGAGCAAGTTTCTTGGGTGGTTCTTGGTTGGACGAGTTAGCACTAGGTGCTTTCCTCATGATGAAATGACTAAGGAAAAGGTTTCTAAATGTCGAGAATTATGTTGTGTTTGATGACTAAGGATTCTAGCAAGATGACTTATAAAGGAAGGATTTGGCAAGTGCATTTAAGACTTAAGTCTCTAATATCCTTTGGAATGTGATGATTAGCATGCACAAGAGTCAACTTCAGAGTTTTACTGATCTAGGGATTTAATTAGGATGAGGTGGAGTGTTCAAGTTAGCAAGATGAGCTTGAAATGACTTTTCGAGCAAGATTTGACATAAATTTGTCACCCGGATCCTACGGTTCCCACCAATGGGGGATCCGTCTAGGCTAATCCTAGGGATCCGGCTCTCAGCAGCTAGGAAAGGATAGAAGTGATGTTTGAAATGTATAAAGCCTATACCTTTTTGAGTGTTTCAGTTCTCCTAAGTGTCTTTAAATGGAAGGGTACTTAAATGTTCAAGGGCAATGAGTGATGTAGCTAATGATTGCCTTATATGGAAGAAATTGGAACTTTCGTGAGTACCAATGAATGAACAAAGATGACACTAAAATCTTGAGAGTGTCAAATGGAGCTAAATGATCCTAGTGATCAGATAGTGACTTAGGATAATGTCTTGGAGAATATCCTAAAGGTTTTAAGGTGGAAGAACTAGAATTTGATCCATTTCGACCAATTTAGAGGTAAGGATGATTATGATCAATTTTGCCATAATCGAATGATTTCTAAGTCTAGATGTGAGGATCATGTGAGAAATAATGAGTGATCTAGAGCGGAAGAGTAATGAGTTAAGGTGAAACGATAGATCGAAAAGCATTTTGAGTGTGATCCTTAATGAGCTATGAGTGAGTGAAGTTTACTAAGCTTGAGAAGGACTTAAGACATCCTAAAGTATTAAGTTCAGCTAGTGTGAAGTAATCTAGGAACATGGTTTGAGGTGTAAAGGATTGAAACTCCACTTCTATTTGCCCGGATCTCACGGATCCTTTACTTGAGGGATCCGGATAGTTACAAACTAGGGATCCGGCATCTGGGACAGTTTTACTTAATAAAGGAGCGTTTGTTCTAAGTATCGAACTTAGAAGCTAATGATCTCTACAAGAAGCATACATGTATACAAGTAAAACATACTAAGAGCATGTAGAAATAGCACATAAGCAATTAAAGGAGATCTAGCACACAAGTACACAAGTAACACATAGGTTTATCAAACTTAACAACCGCTATTCAAGAAGCTCAAAAATAGATTTACGATCTAGATTAGTAAATCGTTTGTATTAACAATGGCGTGCGAGTAGATGATGGTGTTCAAGATGAGGGTTGTTTTGGCCAACGAAGCAATGAACTATGTATAGTCATTACGGATGGTGATTAGCATACAATGAACTTCGTCCATGAAGTCATGTAGCTTTTCTCGATCAAAGCAAGATAATCGCTGATGAGGCAAGTGGTTGTGATTAACTAAAAGAAAAATTAATTTTACAACTTGTTTGATTAGTAATTCTAAGACAATGCAAAGTATTTCCATTGTAAACTTACTTTAGGAAAACATAGGAGTATAAATTTCCCAAGTGAGAGAATGAATATGAGATCACATTAGCGATGCTCAATTACGCTAAACACGACCATTTTACGGTGATTCCACATACCCAACTTCTATCAAGGAAGCAATTCAACCGTTAGGTCAAATTGAGTTTCTAGTGCAATAAGTTCTCCAATATTCATTCTTAAGTTAGGAAAATTTATATTCCTACAATGGCTATCAAGAGTAACAATGATGATACTTTGCTTCGCTTAATATTATACTTGAGACAACTAAGGTGACAAGGCGTCATGTTAAAAATAAGTTTAAAAGTTGTCCATATGGTAAACAACAAAAATGGTTGGATGAGCTAGTTCAACATATGTTGTTGGAAAGCTTTGAGTTTGGACTTTGGATATTAACAATTATATTTGCGTTGCAAAATAATTTACTTGAGTATATCGGATGAAATAATCAAGTTGTCAATCCTACTATGAAGCTTGGAGAGCGATCACGAAAAGGAAAATGGGAGAGTACATCATCAACACAAGTGTAGGTTATGATCCGATGTACATTCTTGTTGTTTTTAGAAAACGATACAAGAACAAAAGAAATCATATAAGCACATAAAACATTTATGTTGCACACATGACAAACTCAATCAACAATCCATTTAGTGTGTTATATGTTTTAAACATTTTTCCTCCTATATGACTTATCTAAGTATCTAAATTAACATTTTCGACACAACTAGATGTTATCCCAAACACTTCTTCAAATAGCACATTGATTAGTAGAACATTACTAAATTGACAAACAAGAGAATGAATAGCAAGGTAAGGAAACCACATATGTTATTCAATCAAACAAGCACAAAAGCTATTTGAGATAAGCAAATAATCAAGTAATGCAAAGAAGACAATTTATCATTTTGTATAGCATACGAAAGTTCTTTTCATCGCTTTGTGTTAAATATAAACATGTATATCAAGCTTGATTAGTTTCTTTTATATTTATAAATATGATCAAAACTTTAATTTCAATAGAGGACACATTGTTATTCAAAAGTGAAAACATCCGTCTCCAATTAGATCAAAAGTTTGTGCAAAAGTTATGACCAAAAATGACTTTCTATTATAAGTCAATGATTCTGTAAATTAATGTTTTGAATCAGTTTATGAAATCATTTTTAAATGAAAGTAGACTCAAATACCTTTAAAACGATAGGTGGCACGACTTCTAACGACTTACGGTTAAAAAGTTATGAATTTTTGAAATTCGGACAAAAATTATCTTTCGTACCACGGATCCCACGGATCCCTTGCTTGAGGATCCGTCCAGTTGTAACTCGAGGGATCCGCAGATCTCGGCTGAATTACAAAATGTACGCTTTGACCCGACAAAAGGTTTAGTCTTTGTAGACTTTTTAGTGAAGTTATATTACCCATTTTACCTTTATTCAAGCTTGATTAACAAGATATCTAACAACAAAAATTCAAAGAAAAAAAAATTACTAAAACACTTTTCATATTATGCTTATTATAAGATAGAAGCATATATCACCATTTTGTCCACAAGCAATTTAGCACGTTTTTGACAAAAAAATTGTAACTAAGAAAACATACCTTTGTTGTATTCCCTTTGTATGGTTTTAGAAACCATAGACGCGAAATACTTCATGATCTTCTAAGATACCCAAATCCTTTGCTATATTCCCTTTTTATGGTTTTAGAAACCATAGACACGAAATACTTCATGATCTTCTAAGGTACCCAAATCCTAGTATGAAGAACTCTCAAAGGAAAAAAAATTAGAATGATCTATCACTATCCAACATATGATGATTTCTAAAAACATGACTCTTTGTTTTAAGAAATTCCCTTCTTTGTAAATTTCAAACATACACGGATCGTATCAAGTTTTCAAAGTACAATATACTATAAAAAACTTGGTAACGAAGCTCTGATGCCAATTGTGGAAAACTAGAAGGGGGGGTTGAATAGTTTTACCAATTTAAAACTTCCTTTTAAATATTTAGATCGACTTATGTCAATCTATTTAGTTGTTTATGTTGGACGTTGATAGATAGATATATAAACGTGTAATGAAAGATAAAGAGTAAGAAGCACATCACCACGACACAAGTTATTTATAGTGGTTCGCTACAAGGACACCTTCTTTGCCCTACTCCACCCCGAGTCACCTACTCGAGAGTTCGTAACACTACACCAACTCCTTATGGCGGAGAAGCTTTCACAACGCCGCTTAACCTTTTCCGTACAAAGCTAAATACCGAGTTCTTTCACACCAAGGCGAACCACACCTAACACAACGTCGCCTACCCTTTATACGGTGCTAGGCTAACCACCGAGTTCTTTCACACCTTAGGAGAACTAATCCTATCACAACATCGCCTACCCTTTATAAGGTACTAGGATAAGTACCTAGTTCTTTCACTCCAAGGTGAACTACACCTTCACAACGTCGCCTACCCTTTATTAGGTAATAGGCTAAGCACCTAGTTCCATTACTATGGAGGAACTACTACCCTTCACAACACAACACCTAATATCAAGGAGATCTACTCCTTGTTACAACATCATCAAGGATATCACCATCCTTGGAAATAAACAACTACTTAAATGTATAACGATGCAACTCATCAATTATACGACCTAAGCATTCTTCCCAAATGATACTTGATTTGATTCATCGGCATCCTTCACTAATGCCTTTGACACAACGCTTGGCACCCTTCACTAATGCCTTCGTCTTGGCACCTTGAGCATTCTTCACTAATGCTTTGACACGAATGATGAGCACCTTTCACTAATGCGTTCATCTTGACACTTTCGGCATTCTTCACTAATGCCTTCAACCCAACATCTATGGAGAAAGGTAGAACTATCAACAAGAGAACCTTCGTTGTCTTGATGATGACGAGCATGGTAACTCATGGACTTGAGCTTGCATCGTCTTCAAGAAGTGGTGATCTTCCTTTAAGAGGAACCTAGAAGATCACACAAAAACAAAAGACAAACTACATAGATCACTTGGATCCGAGGTTAGAGGGTTAGAATACTGGGGAAGTATGTGTGTAAAGTTGTACATAGAAAGGAAGAAATGACTCTCATTTATAGAGAAAATTTCTATTGTTCCTGGATCCACGGATCCTTCCACTGGGATCCGGCTAGCACAAAGCTGGGATCCGTGGAACGCCTCTTTGCCCATGGGTATTTTTGGTTATGGGTCATGGGTCATGGGTTATGGGTTGATCCATGGTTTTCTAGATACAATGAACTTGGTTAAGTGGTATATATAAAACCATGAGTTATGGGTCAATACCATTTGCAAGTTTTTACCCATTTAGTATTTACTTGTTTTTACCCATTTTAGTATATGCATGTTTTTACCCATTTTAGTATACTTAGTTTAAGTATGTGCTAACCCAATATATATATATATATCTAAGACATAAAATTACTTAAGCTAGTTTTAGTGTTTTATGTAAAAACGTAAGTGTGTTAGAAAACTATTAACTCAAACTATTTACGTACTTTATTTGTTTCGTTAAAATGATTTTACGTTTGTTATCGACAAAACATTAGAAGATCGTAAAATATAAATAAACGTTTTTACGGCTTATTTGTATTAACATATCGGAATAATAGTTACTTGTGAATATGCAATTACTCGATAAAGTAACCGCGTGTAAGGCATCATAACATCATATTTAGGTAACTTCAAGCAGGATAACTCTGTGAAAGTGAGACGATAACACCAACTTGAGAAATTTGCACCACAGATCGTCTCATTTCTTCCCCCTGATTGAAGAAATTCATGAAGGGAAACGGGTTTTCGAAAGAAATCCAAAAACATCAAAGAAGCCATGAACACCTATACTATCTTCCCCGATGTTTTCAATGAATCGTAATCATACACCACGATGTTGATGATAAATTGAGATAGCGAAACCATGTATGTCCAAGTAATCGAACAATTGTGAAGTACCATAAATATCATGTGAGAATCAATTGTCGATAAGACTTCTACTCGTGTATACTCTTCTCGCCTAACTCTTTACCGAACCCATTATCATTCGACGGCTTTTTGTAGTGATTATCGATGGAGAAAACCCAATATGACGAACTTGAGACCAAGTAGTATAACCCAACTTGTGACTTAAACTTGCACTATTGTCGACGAAGAACCTTTTTCATCGGCAATCGAAAAAGGTAAACTTAAAGTTTCTCAAATTATCCACAGCTCTTTGTGACACTTGAGCACAACAACGTAACTCCTTAAAAGTGATAGTTATAAGCTGTGAGCACAACAACGTAACTCCTTACATCAGGTATAACTAGACAACTCAAGTATTTGTCATTCATAACGGTTAAGGCTCGAACAAGGATCTCGAAGAATCATGCATCCAACCAACCCCGATATCTTCAGAACCTCAAATAAATAATAGTGAATTCACGCCGTAGTCACATCTTACGGTTACATGCTCAAAACTAGCCTTCATTAACGGTTTAACTGAACTTGGTAATGGTTTCCCGATCTTGTCAAAAATTGTATCCCCGTGAAAATTTGTGACGACCCAAATACTACTCATTGTATACCACAATTTACACAATGCATTAAAAGGTAGTTGATAAGAACATTTTAGCCCGAGAATATACTCTTTTTGCCAATAATTAAAAATTGGAACAAAACCCAATCCATGGTTTAGTGTATGATATTGCATTCAGTCCAAATCTGTCGGATCTAAACAACAAGGTACGCCAGCCCAATCCAATAGGTAATCCAGTTCAGCCCAATCCAATTGAAATAATTGGATGCAAATCCAATATACCAACCGGTTATAAAACTGTGACACCTCATTATGGCTTACCCTAACCCTAAGAAACACATGATAAAAACATACGCCCTCACCAAACCGTTTTTATCACTCACTCATATCCAATCTACTTCTCAGATCTGAACTTAACACACAATCATCAAATCACATCTTCAATCAAACACTTCAATCTAAAAAAAAATACGCCTACGCAGCGACGTTTAGCTCTTTTTGTTCGTGTGAATCGAAGGACACACACAACCATCCCAAGCTTTTACTAAAAAATTGATAATGTTTGAGGCTACAAGATCCTAGGATGGGTCTCGGGTAGGTTTAATTGTAGAGTGTTTTGCTTGAATGTTTAGAACGAACCAAGGAAGGGAATAACATAATTGTTATCACCCTCATCCTTTTGTTTTGGATAGCAATTGAAGTATAAACTTCAAAAATGAATTTGCTTTATGTTTAATCCGAAAGAAAAAAGCAGATGGAAATATTGGTTTTCGTTTGTTGTTTTAAAATCTTTCGAATAGTACCAGATGGATCGGTGATGATATATTATTCATTCTTGAAGAATAGTTAATCGTTTGGGGACAAATGAACAATTAAAACAGAGATCTTGTTATTGTTTGAACGTTGTAGTTTTTTTTGGATCTCGTGATGTTATTTGTTTACTTGTCTTTAAACAAAAAGACACATGACAAACATGACCGAGATCTTGCTTTTATTTACTTTTAAGTCCTAGTCTTGATAGTGGTATGAGGATATTAGGTGTGTATGTAGATGATGGGATTTGTTGTAGTTGATATTGGGATTTAGATTTGGATTTGTTGTAATATCTTTCTTTCTTCTCGTTTTCTTTTTGATAAAGATCCATGGACTGATGATGTTAAATTAAACTGAAGTCTAAAGTAGTATTGGTGTAATGGTGTTGTGGTCGAGTCTTATCTGAGTCTTCTTCTTCATTTCTTTTCTTATGTGTAAAGTCACTTGAAAAAATTCTTAGGCGTAAACTAGGTCTTACGCGTAAAGCATACGCGTAAAGCTTATGCGTAAGACCTTATGCGTAAGGCTTATGCTTAGGCGTAAAAACCTTACGTGTAACAGTTCTTACGCATAACTTCACAGTTATGCGTAAATATCTCTGAAGATGGCTCCTTAGGCATAAAAATAGGGTTTTGACCCTTTGTTGACTTTTTTCCATGAGTTTTCCGACCAAAGAATCCATCCATCTTCATATAGACCCCAAAATGACTAAAAAGAATCGACTTAACCCGTTGTCCACAAGATAATGACCGTAAGACCACATGATTTATCACAAACCGGTACAAAAGTCACAAAGTTGCGCTTTGGACAAAATTGACACAAGACAATTATATTGCAAGCTTTTGACCTTTTGACCAAAGGATACACTAAAACTCTACATAGAAAACATTAAAACACATAAATATGTGAAACGTTAAAAACTTTGTTAAAACTGATTTCCAATAACGATTTTGACAAGAAAGACATCACCAAAATCAACCAATGAAAAACAATCCGACTTGGCTCTGATACCAATGTTAGGATCGTTTTTATGGTAGATTTGGTGAATCGGGAGGTCTTGGAAGATGGAAGAACACCATCTTCAAGTTAGTGAGAGAAAGTATGAAGAGAAGGGAGAAACTATATGTTTTATTATTAGGAAAGGTGAAAATTACACTAAGAAACTCACCCTCCTAGGAAAGTCTATGAGGGTATTTATAGCTAAACACTTACAACTATGGCTATATGACATAACAAGCCCATGTGTTTTAGCTAACAAGGATAGAAAATGTAATCCCGTCAATGTCGTTCCATTTACGAGTTAGGAGCGATTCCAACATGCCTCAGTCTTGGACACTCTTTCATAACTCAAGGGCACAAATATGTGAGGGATGAGAGAATAATCTAGTTTCAACCCTCTAGGACTTGGTGGAATGGGTGCATAAGCTCTATAAATATGGGTGAGTAGCATCCCGTATGGAAGAGCAACGGAGCCTTAAGTAGGGATGTCAACCATTCTCCTAGCAATGTAGTAAGCCAAGTTGAATGGTTGACGAGTGGACAAGCTATAGAGCATGTAACAAAGTCAAGCATTGATGTGGTCTCTATTTCCTATGGTGCTAATGACATTGGCTCTAAGGAGTTCCTCCACTTTGAATCGAGGCTTAAGCTCATCGAGCTCCATACACCGTATGGATCTCGGTTGACTTCCTTTCCCGCCGAGTGAGACGGGTTGGTGCTACCCTATCATTAAAGAGGTGCTCATGAATGACATCCCCGTCACCAAAGGAGTTTGGTAGGGAAGAGAGCGGTCATAATAGCATCAAGGATAATGAGTGACCACTTATCCGAGTAATGACAAGTACCATGGCAAGGAATTCCTAACACTTGAGCAAATTGGTTAGAGAAATGGTGTAGTCATTTTGGTTGATCTTAAACTTGAGAGCCATTTGATCATCCTCATTTGTGAAGGAAACAACACTAGCATATAATTCTAGGACAAACATAGGGCAAATTGGCTCATCGATGTCAAGGAGACAATAAAAGTTGATAGTGGCTAGTTCTTGACGGAGATTTGTTTCGTCGACAAAAGATGAATGAATGGTCCTACCCTCATGGAAATATCTTTTCACTAGACTCTTAAAGATTTCAACTTGTTCTTTGGTAAGGCCCTTGGTTTTGTGATGTTGAGGGATGTAATCAAGAGTGTCTGTGATCGTAAAATTTTGCGGCTACCATGTTTGTTCCTATGAGCAAGAATTTACAAGTTTTAGTAAAGACGAAAACAAACTTAGCGTTTTTGTTCTAGTGTGTGCCTATATGCAAACAATTTGGAGTTGCGGTTATCTCGACTCATTTTATGCATAAAATAGTTTTTATTGGTTGTGTTTGGCAAAATGCAAGAGATAACCCAAACGCTCCTAATTCAATGTGGCTTCATTTGAATATACTTGGGAATGCATATTAGTTATGCATTACCTTTAGTATTCAAGAGACATTATGCAAGTGATGAAAATAACGTTTCTATTTGTATTGATAATAAGAAATTGTTTTCCTACAAGTGAGAAGTTTTTCAAAATTTTGACATGGGGTTTTTGTTTAATTAGGATAATGCCTTATAGTAATTAGCTTCTAAATAGTGGGAAACATGATTAGTTTATGCAATTTGACAATGTAGTTCATAATTTCAGTAATTAGTTAAGCAATTTAACATAAGTTCATGTTTTGTGCAAGAATATAACATAATCCCCATGTATTGGTTTTGTGCATAAATTAGAACCCTAGACTCAGAATTAAGAGAAGTAATGTAGTTAGGATACTTACAATGATGTTTTATGAAGTGATTAATAGATGAAGAAACTTTAATAATGAGTTAGGTATGTTTGTGGTTCATTTTGGTAAAGTGGGTTGTAGAGAAGAAGGTGTTTTGTATTTAAAAATTTTGCTACTGTTATCACCATAGACCAGACGGACCCAAAAGATTGGTTCCGTCCGTGTAGTCCTTAGGTTTCGTGGTTTCTGTAGCATAATTTTGCTAAATTGTGTTGTTTTGGTTATTCTAAGGTTAGGCTATGTTTTAACTACATGTTTGGTTCCATTAATCCTAACCCAAGTCTAAGAAGATTAAATGGTTCTCGTTTAAGAGGTTTAGTTAGGATATCGGCAATGTTATCTTCGGAGGAAACTTTCTCAATTGAAATGTTTCCTTTTTGAACATTGTCGCGTAGGAAGTGATGGCGAATTTCAATATGTTTTGTTTGAGCATGTTGGACGGGATTTTTGCTAAGATCAATTGCTCCTTTGTTGTCGCAAAGTATAGAGATGTCGTTGAGATGAATTATGTAATCCACGAGCTTGCTTCATCCAAAGAGCTTGTTGACATGCCTTCCGGGTGAGACGCACTCGGCCGGTAGTTGAGATAGAGAGCCGCTTTTTTCTTTGCGAACCATGAGGTGAGACAATGTCCAACAAAAGTACAAATACCACTTGTACTCTTTCTATCGATATAGTCACCGGCATGGTCCGAGTCGGCATACACTATGGTTTCTACACCCGTTCCTTTGGGATACCATAATCCTAGACATGTAGTGCCCATAATGTATCTAAATATTCATTTCAAGGCTTCTAAGTGAGATGCTTTGGAATCTTCTTGAAAGCGAGCACATAGACAAACACTAGACATAATGTCGGGTCTACTAGCCGTGAGATAAAGTAGGCTACCGATCATTCCTCTAGTTGGTTTTGAGTCTTCAAGACCAAATTTCTTAAGCATATCTTTTATGTATTTAGATTGGTTAAAGAATATGCCATCTTCTAGTTGTTTAATTTGAAGTCCTAAAAAGAAGTTTAACTCACCCATCATACTCATCTCAAACTCGTCGTGCATGATTTAGAAAAATCATCACATAGTTCTTAACAAGTTGATCCAAATATGATATCATCAACGTATATTTGAACTATGATAATGTGTGATTCCCTTTTCTTGGTAAAGAGAGTATTATCTACTAATCCCATGGTGTATTTGTGTTCAACTAAGAAAGTCTTAAGCCGATCATACCAAGCTTTTAGTGCTTGCTTAAGTCCGTATAGTGCCTTCTTAAGTTTGAAAACATGATGTGGTTTTTCAAAGTCGGTGAATCCGGGAGGTTGAGCAACATATACTTCTTCGTTAATGAACCCATTTAGGAATGAACTTTTAACATCCATTTGAAATAATTTAAAGTCATGAGCACATGCATATGCAAGTAAGATTCTAATAGACTCAAGCCTAGCTACCAGTGCATAAGTTTCATCGTAATCAATCCCTTCTTGCTGATTATAACCTTGTACGAAAAGCCTAGCTTTGTTTCTAGAAACCACACCGTTTTCGTCCATTTTATTTTGAAAAACCCATTTCGTTCCAATTATAGTTTGATTTTTAGGTTTTGGAACTAATTTCCAAACATCATTTCTAACAAATTAGTTTAGCTCCTCTTGCATAGAAATTACCCAAGATTCATCTTTTATGGCCTCATTTATGTTTTTTTCGGTTCAACGGACGATAAAAAGCAAAAGTAGTTACTTTGAATTTGGGCTTGTGATCTTAATGTTCTTTGATTAATTGTCCCATGACTTTTCTAATGGATAACTTTGGATTCTTTGATGTTTACAATTTCTTTATTTAATGTTTCATCTTCCTTGTCATTTCATTTATTTCTTGACTTTCAACAAGTTGACTTTCAACTAATTCATCATCTACCAAAGGTGATGTCTTAGAGGAGGTGGACTTTCATCGAATGTTATGTTCAACGATTCTCGACTCATTGTTTCTTTGTTTAAAACTATGTATGCTTTGCTAGTTTGTGAGTAACCAAGAAACACACCTTCATAATATTTTGGGTCAAATTTGGTGAGATAGTCTTTGGTATTAAGAATGAAACAATTACATTCAAACACTCTAAAATATCCTAAAGTCGGCTTTTGCCTTTATATAATTCATAGGGTGTTTTGTTCAAGAAAGGACGATTAAAACTCTATTTAAAATGTATGTGGAAGTATCAATCTGCGTTACACCAAAACTTTTGAGGTATGTTTTGTTCATTTAGCATTGTTCTACTCATTTCTTGAATAGTTCTATTTTACGTTCTACAACTCCATTAGATTGGGATGTTCGAGGAGCCGAGAAGTTATGTGTTATACCATTTGTATCACAAAGTTTCCAAATTGTGTTTCATTGTCGAACTCTCATGCCCATGATCCGTTCGGATCGACACAATGTTAACACCTAGTTGATTTTGAATTTTCTTACTATGTATTTCAAATTTATCAAAAGCTTCATTTTTAGTTTTCAAAAACATTGTCCAAGTGAACCTTGAGTAATCATCTACTGTAACTAAAGTGTTAGGTTTCCTCCATAACTTCTTATAGCAGATGGACCAAACAAGTCCATATGCAAAAGCTCTAGACACTTAGATGTGGAAACCATGTTTTTAGCCTTATGGCTACTATGAATTTGTTTACCAATTTTGCAAGCGTCGCAAAAGTGTTGGTCATATTTCAATTTTGGTAGTTTTCTAACTAGCTCTTTTGAGGATAGGTTTTGGATGAGTCTCATATTAGCGTGACCAAATCGTCTATGCCAAAGAGTAGAGTTATCATCTAAGGTTGTTAGGCAAAGTTTGTCTTTAGACGTTCTATCTATTTTCATGACATATATGTTATTTTTCCTAACTCCTTTAGCTATGGTGATACCATCTTTTAGTATTTTACTACCATTTTCTTCAAATAGTACTTTATATTTTTTATCACATAGTTGGCTAATGCTAAGTAGATTAAATCCTAACCTATCAACATGAGCAACATTTTCAATAGTTAGGGACTTATGAGCGATCGTACCTTTGCCAATGATTTTGCTTTTGAGATTGATACCAAAAGTAACATTACCTCCATCATACTCTTGGTATGTTGAGAAGAGGCTTTTGTTACCCATCATGTGTCTTGAGCATCCATTATCTTTTATCCATTCATCAGGTTCTAATCCAACTTTCAAGCATACCTATGACACAAATAACTCAAGCGTTTGGTCTTCAATATCTCATGGGTCCGTTTAGGTTAAACATACCATTTACTTGGTTCATGTATGGAAATGATGGGTAAGGGTTCCATGGCATGTAATTTGGAGTTTGATATGGTCTAGGGTAGTTTTGATTCCAACTGGTATGTTGATAGTTGGGTTGTATGTTGTAGTTGCTTTTGGGAAAGGGGAGTTTGGCAAAAGGTGTTTTAGGCCGTTGTTGAGTAGTTTTAGATCTAAATTCATTTCTAGCAAGTCCTACTCCTACTGTAATAACAAGTTTAAGTTTAACAACATCCTTTGTTTTCTTTGTTACCTTGACAAAATCACTACGGTCCATTTTGCAAGCATGTTGTCCCCCAATTCTGTCAACGGATGGAACCAAATTTTTGGGTCCGTCTGGTTCGTGCTGTACTGCAGCAGATGTGACAGTTTGTTTGTCTTTTTCGGCCATTTTGGTTTGACTAATTGGAATTAGTACTTCATTAAAACCTAATCCACTTGTGTTTCTGGTACTTTTGAATTCTTACTATTTCATCAAGACAAGAAATGTTTTGTTAAATCTTTTAAATTTAGAGTTATGTTCAATGAGAACTTCTTGTGTGAGTTTTAACTTTTCTATTTCAAGACTAAGCTATTGACATGATTTGCAACCATCGTCATTTGCTTTGCCCTTTTCTAATCATTTTGCCTTTTCTTTTAACTCATAAATTTCGTTTTCATTAAGGGTGATGATCCTTATGAGGATGTGGTTACTGAAAGTGATGATGAAGTTGACGAAGTCTATGAGAGCTATGATGACATTGAAGATTATTCAACAAGATCGATGAGCAAGGGTGGTTCCTCTAGAGACTTCAAGGTGCAAGGACGCATGAAGAAATAGTTAGTCTTTAACTTTTCTTTTGTTTTCTTGCTGTTAGGTAGCTTTGTTTAGCTTGTTTATGTTTGTAAGTTGCACGTGTAGTGCATTGTCAGCTCGATCAGTTGAGATGGGATTCACCCTCATCCTTTGTACTTCAACATTTTTTGGTGTAATGCATTTTACCAGGGTGAAAAATCCCTTTTACCCAAAAAATAAATTTCGTTTTCTAAAAATTCCTTTTTAGTCTTTAAAAACTTGTTTTTAGTTATGATTTTTAAGCTAAGCTCACACAATTGATTATATTGTTTTTGCAAAGTGTCATCATCAATAGAAGAGTAAGATGAGTCGGAATGTACCTCGTTTGATTCGTGTGCCATTAGA
The DNA here is from genome assembly GCA_022545495.1 of Chrysanthemum lavandulifolium. NCBI lineage: Eukaryota > Viridiplantae > Streptophyta > Magnoliopsida > Asterales > Asteraceae > Chrysanthemum > Chrysanthemum lavandulifolium. The sequence goes on from CM040238.1 coordinate 130,006,475, forward strand.
GCGATCTCATCTTTGCTTGATTCTTCATCATCCTCACTATCACTCCAATCACCACTTGCAAAAGCTCGTTGAGTTATGCTTTCAGTGGCTTGGGCAATCTCCATTAGATGACTTGTATCAATGCATCTAAAGCACTCCTTCACCTTTCCCTTTTGTCATCTCGGTCTTTCGGAATGGCTTCTTTTCATCTCGGGGTTGCCTTACAGAACTTTCCTCTTCTTTTAATTTTTTTGAAACTCTAACGGCCATAGCATACTCCTCATCTTCACTATCCGAGCAAGATTCTTCATCATCACTAGATTCCGTTCTTGCCTTTAGAGCAACGAATTTGACTTTCTCTCTTTTTCCTATGATGATCTCCGAATCTTTCTCCATCACCATTTCAAGTACTTTGATATTTCCAATTAGCTCGTCAAGTGACATTATTGAGAGATCTTTTGATTCCTCAATAGCCGTTACTTTTTCTCTCCACTTCGGATGGAGTGCTCTAAGAAATTTCCTGACAAAGTTCTTACTACGAAAATTTTCATCAAGTGCTTTAAGAGAAGTAACAATAGTATTAAAGCGAGCAAATCCACAATCAATGGTTTCATCTTCAGGGATAACAAATTGTTCATATTATTGAACAAGAAGATCAATTTTGTTATCCTTGACTTGTGAATTTCCTTGATGTGTAATAATTAAAGATTCCCAAATCTCTTTTGCGGTTTCACACATAAAAATTCTTTCATACTCTTTTCTAGGCAAAGCATTATAAAGCATCATTTTAGCTTCATTATTTTTAGCTATTAATTTTTTTTTGTGAATCACTTGAAATATCTTTTGTTGTAGGATTAAAATCACCTTTAATGATAACAAACCAAAGATCTATATCTTTTGACTTTACATATGTTTCAAAATAGTTTTTCCAATAGATAAATCCATTGGTTTCAAATCGTGGTGGTCTTTGCATAGATTTCCCTTCTTTAAAGTTTACGGAATCCATGGATCGTTTCAGGTTTATAAAATACAATATATTTTAGAAATTCTTGAGCAACGAGGCTCTGGTACCAATTGTGAAAACTAGAAGGGGGGTTGAATAGTTTACCGTTTAAAATCTTTGTTTTGAAACTTATTATAAGATCAATTGATAGTGATCAAAGATAAGTTAGTGAAGAATAAACAATATGCAAGCAATATATAATGAGTAAATAAGGAAAGAAACAATCAAACCACGACAAGTTGTTTATAGTGATTCGGTCTACAAGGACTCTTTTTCCTTGCCCTACTCCACTCCCTGAGTCTCCAACTTGGAGTTATCTTAACTAGTCAACAAGTTCCTTTAACCGGCGGAGACAACCTTTACACGTCGCTTACACAATATTTCCGACACAAAGCTAGATGTTGAGTTCTTTTACTCTTTTTCCTTGCCCTACTCCACTCCCTGAGTCTCCAACTTGGAGTTATCTTCACTAGTCAACAAGCTCCTTTAACCGGTGGAGAAAACCTTTACACGTCGCTTACACATTTCGACACAAAGCTAGATGTCGAGTTCTTTTACAAGGGTACAACCACTCCCACACACTATGTATTTTAAGGACTAAAATACTAACCACTCACACTCAGAGGTTTAAGATGGTTTGGTACAACAATGATGTATGAACAAGACTAGATTATACAACAACAAAACAAACAAGCCTTCCAACTATTTGTTGAAGCTTGATTATCCCTTGATCTTCTTTGCTACAAAAGAGTATCGCTATAATGATATGAAACTGAGTTAGAAACAATATAGAGAAGGAATGTATGTGATTATGCTAGAAAGGGATGAGAAAACAACTTGGGTTGGCTTGCTATTTATAGGCCAAAGTGTTCTGCTGTCACCACGGTCTGACAACAAGATTACAAATATCTTTCCAAAGTCAACCAAATCTAACCAAGATCATGTAAGATATGTAGAATCCAAATCTAAACAAAATATCTTATGAAATCTTTTAGATATTTCAATTTGATGCAAGCCATGATGTCATATGTTGTTTTCTATTTTTAGAAGTAATATGTTAAAAGTAAATACATATGTAATGTTGTGTTTTAAGAAACTAAAACATAATTGTTCTAAAAATGTTGATACACATTATGGTTTAGAAGGATATCAAAGTTAATTGATACATGACTAATCAAAATGTAATTGCTTGAGTGATTAAGACTTTATTTATGGAAAGCTTGTTTTAATATCTATTAATCTTGACAAGCTTTATACTTTACAAAAATGAAATTTACTTTTGTCGTTAACAAAACTTAGGTAAAGATCATAAAATATAAACAACATTTAATGAAGATATTTGTATTAACATACTTGATTGAAGTTATTCCGGGAAGACAAATGTCATAACCGCAGAGAAACTCAGTGTTTGACTCATGGCTTTTAGTGTTATTATTCCAACTACGTGGGGGAAGAGATGTAAGAGATAGTTTCTGATGATAAAAGAGGTATACAATTGTGTGATGATTTCGATGTTATCGTATTCATCAGGGGAGAGAAATGTGTACATTGGGGACGCACAGCAGGTTCATGGGTTCGGGCTTAATCACTTATTCCGGAGTTGATATCCGCAGAGATGATCGTGATTCAACCTGCTTCTTCAATGTTATCGGTTATTCTTTCTTGGTATTTGTGTACTTGGGTTCTTGAGATTTATACACTATCATCAACAGAGAGAAATGTGTACATCGGGGACGCACAACAGGTTCATATGATTTGACTTAATCATACATTCCAGAGTTGATTATCCGTGGAGATGATTAGTGATTTAACCTGCTATTTCGATGTTATCAGTTTTTCTTTCTTCGGGTATATGTGTACCTCGGGTTCTTGAGCTTTATACAATGAGACTAATTGCATCACTTCAACTACATGGGGGAAGTGGTCTCTTGACACTTTTTGTATGCATCACTTCAGACTTCAGTGGAAAGAAATATGAGAAGATTTATTCAAGCGTGGGATGATACGTTGCTGTTCTATTTGATGAAACCCCGAACGGAGAATCACGATGATCATTCTTAAAAGGAGCAGCAAGATTTATGATATGGTATGCTCCGCTTTGCACCTAGCTAGGGCAAGCTTGTAAGAGAGCTTCAAAACTGTTCAACAAGAAGATTTTTGGTTTGGGGGGAAGCTACCAAAGTCTCACTTTCAGAAGGCTCAAGTTCTAACGACGATTCAAGAGCCTCGAAAGCTTTGGTGGTGAAAGTTTAAGAGATGATGATTTCTATCTTCTACAACATGATGATCGATATCCTTATCTTGGTACTCGTATCATCATCTTATTATATTATATCATCTTCTTTGTAAATATTTTTCGAAAAACCAAAATACAAAATTATAAAACCAGCAAAAAGAATATTTGTTTTTCAAAATGGTGGAAAATGAGTTGCTTGAAAATCAATCAGACTTGGGGTTTTCATAAATTTTGAAACTCAATCAATGACTTCAGGATTTTTAAACTTTTCATAAATTGAGTCATTGATTGAGGGGGAGAATATTTCAAATTTATATCATCTAACATGCTTATTTAATCATCCTATATACTTAATTGAAAAATGTGTTTGCCAACTTTGAATGGCTAGGATCCTAGGATATGATTATTAGAATTAGATGATTCGAGTTTGATATTCACACATAATTCCCACGCCTTTATATGATCTGATTGAATGATTTTCGATGTTGGATTGACTTTTATTAGTTGATTGCTGTTTGGGTGTTGTCGACCACCATATATCTGTATGTATGTCTATTTGTGTTGACTAACGTATGCAGATAACTTGGTTTATGAGAATGTTCCCACTCCGGCTCTCAAAAATTGGATGATTAGATTTTTACAGTGTATGATTGGGTGCCGATAGGAAAGGGCAACTATATCTTGGGTCGAAAAAAGAAGAAACGGAACTTAAGCAGATCTTTGTGGATATTTTCCATGTTATATACAACTTCAGAGGTCTCACTGCATCAGCAGATGGTTTCTTCCATCCTTACAGCAACAACTGAAGCAGCTTCTACTTATCTTTCACCACCTAACGTATCTTTGTGCAGGACATGTAGTGGATGAAACCATGTTTGTATTTCTCATGGTGGAAAAATATTGTTTGAAAATAAGTCGAACTCAAACTTTTGAAAATCAACCGGACTCCATTTTGTGAAAACATATGTCACTCACTCAACAACTACGGTAATTGATTGAGGGGGAGAGTGATTTCAAAACTAAATATTTTCAAACGATATTTCTTCAAACGAGTCCATTTGTATGTTATGAAGTGGTGATCAAAATTTTTGATGTTATGTGTCATGGTATGATTTTTCGTTAAACTCAAAGATCTTTCAAAACAATTTTTTTTCTTTTACTTACAGATCTTTTAAAATTATCATACCGACACTAACAATCTTAAATATCAATAATTGTTCGTTATCAGTTAATTTCAAAATCAAGCCAAATCTTTCCCCAAATTTTTCTAAATAATTTAAATCAATTGGGATCACAAATCTCAAAAGGTTTGAAAATTTTGATCGGGGGAGAGATTGTGATTTAAATCTCAAATCTGATAAAAAGTCCTCTTTCCTCCATGTGCTAAACGAATTCAAAATCACATCGCACATGTTGAGGGGTAGCATTTATAAAATTGATCAAAACAATTAAGGTACAAAATGCTTTGATATTATAGCACAAATTTTCCTAATGATTTTTCAATGGGTTTCAAGGAGGAAAGAACTATACCTCAAGACCGACCATTTTACTTTATGAATTGGAGTTATAAGGATGGTAAGGTTAGGTATTTGTTCCCACGATCCCGCCAGAGCCGGAGGGATCTACCCAGGGTCAATCCACTAGATAGTGTAGAAGTCCTTAGGTATGATGAAAAAAGGAGAAAAGTGAGAATAAGGAAAGAGTGCCGACTGAAATAGAGCTAGAACTGGAACAAACCCAACAAGGTTCTAGTAATGAGGTCTCAGTAAGCACTGAAAGGGTTGAAGAATGAAAAAGAATTGAGAAGTGAAAAGGGTGAAAAGAAATAGCCCTCCAATAATTCAACCTTAGGGCAGAAACCGAGTTCAATACATATGCTACTGGTGGTTACTAAGGTAACGCCGGTATTGAAGACAAGACGTCATGGACCTAGTGACGCACTGCACTAAACTTCCCAAGCTACTCAATTTCTCTTGAAAGGACTTGTTTCATTCTCACGGGGAACCTACATAATCTATTGACTTTCTCTTAGAGATGGTTGATATTGAAGAAGGAGACCATCTCCCTAGTCTCCGAATAGGAAACCAAAGTGCACTATTGAGTCTAGAGCCAAGAGATCATCCATAAATCTCACTAGGACACATAATTTATGAAGATTTGTTGTTTCACACAATGTTGAAAGTGAGAATATATATTGAGTATCCTACGCATTATCCTCGTGGTTTTGCCAGAACATCCGAGTGATATGTAAAGTATTCACAATGAAGATGGAAATCCTTCTACAACCAACATCAAACAAGCTCTTGGTGGGTGGCATGTAAGATCTTTTCAAAAGATCAAGCTTGTGACAATTGGATAGAAACGATAGGGCAATTCACTCTTGAATCAACCTTGGTCCAGGAAATGAATTGACGAATGCTTTTGAAAAACCTTTCGATGTGCTCTACAATTCTTATCTCTAAGCACATCGACTGCGCGATAATTTCACAAACAAAAGGATTTATGATTGACACTAGATTTCTTCTCAAAAAACCTTTGTCGTATTGAAAAACTCTATTTCTTCAGCAATACGCGATTGTTTTCAAATCAATTTTTCATCAATCAGTGAATCTGAATTCGCTGGTTCACTCACTCTGTGTTGTCTACTTTAAGATGCTCCGGTTTGAGAATGGCTAGATCTAGCTGTGAAACCCTGTCAAGGAGATTCTTAGGAATTCTACCTGATCACAGGCAGTATTTATACTGATCAACGAGGAACCATGGTTCTTGTAACCCTATTCAACGAAAGTGAACAAAGACACTTTCGTGTGTTTTATTGCTAACCCTAAACCCTAAACCCTAAACCCTTTTTTTAACGGTTGCAGCTGATCGTTGTTGAGAAGTCAATTCATAACCGCATGCTCACAAAAACACTCCTAATTGAAGAAAATCATGACAATAAAAAACGTACAACAATGCTTCCGCAACTCTGATGCAAGATGTCATGATCCAGAAAGTGTGAGCATGTCGGTCCAAACGTCACAATATCACATGAAGGCGATACAACAATGGATGACCCAGAGATTTATTGTGGCTGATGATCTCAAAGAAGGCTCAAAGAATCACCATGTCGTAGATCAGTTAAAGACCTCCACTGAAAGTACAAAGTATTTGGAATTTGAAGAATCACTACTGAAGCACAAAGATTGCGAAACTTGAAGAATTAAAGTCTACAAGCTCGAGCATGAAGTTAAAGATAGAATGATAGGATTCAAAATGTAACTCATGGGGTGACCTCCCATGGGGAGATTGTTGGGATTTAGAAAATCCATGTTGAAGTGTCGGTCACCCTAATTATAGTCTAGCATATGTTAGCTCGTGGATATTATGTTATTTATTAGTCATTTAGTTAGTTTAGCAATACCGTGGAAGACGGACGGATCTTTACCCCACTATATGCCTGATCCACGGCCCGTACGTGGAGTTATGTAAGTTGTATAAATACCCCTTCCCTCTCAGGGAAGGGGTGGGTTTTCATTCTAATAAACACACACTAAGTATTTTCTCTCAAGAAACTACCCTCCCTACTCTTTCTCTCTCTAAAATGGCTAACTTGTTCTTCCATAATCTTAGACCTTCTGAATCATATGAACAACATAAAATAACGATCTCTCTCTCTCTCTCTCTCTCTCTCTCTCTCTCTATATATATATATATATATATATATATATATATATATATATATATATATATATATATATATATATATATATATATATATATATATATATATATATATATATATATATATATATATATATATATATATATATATATATATATATATATATATATATATATAATAAGAGGCATGACACGTAGATTATTCCACAATTGCCACCTCAATGCCATGTAATTCATTTTAATGCCATGTAATCATTAGTTGTCCACCTAAGCAATATTTTTTTAATTTAATTAAATATTATGTAAATTTCGGATTTTCGGATTTTTAATAGTTATTTTCGAAAATTATTTTTAAAAAGGAGCCTTGCAAGGATTGAACCTTGGTTATTTGGATAAATAACAAGTGTGTTTACCACTTAGGCAACAAGTTATTTTGATAATTATGTTGCATATTATAATCTATAAATGCCTATAATTATAATTTATGCAACCAATTATGTAGGAGAATCCCTACAACTTAGGTAACCCTAAAAACTTATATACGATTCATTATATTTTTTTTCCCAAAAACCCTAATATCCTTTTTTTCTTCACAATCTCTTCTAATGTTCGGTTTACTGATTTTTGTGTTTTCTTCATCACAGGTTTGCAACCATGAACGCTTGACATGTCGTGTAATGTTTCTTTGATCTATTATTGTTAACATATTTTTTTTTTGTGTAATGTTTCTTTGAGCATGTGAGGTTTATCTTCAGTAAATTGCTCTTATATTGGAAATTGTTTGTTTACAGATCTAATATTAATGACTTCCTTATTGTTTGTTCTGTATATTGTATTTATAATGGTTTTCGTATGTCGAACCAGCTTAGGCTTACAATGAAAGAGATGTTCTTATATTGCTTTTTTTAATCTCAGATTCTTTGAAGGAATGGCTCCAATATTGTTTTAGGGTACAAATACGCTTTAATCTTAATGTTGAAGCTAAATTAAATATCCATTTTTAAGTGACCTAAGCTTTTGTCATAAGCTACGTACAAGCTGTATATAAGATGCGGTCATCAACTGTGTATAAGTTGTGGTCATAAGCATCTAAATTGATTTTATATATTCCTATAAATGACATCGTTCATAATACGTAAAGTGACATCAAAATAGTTATGGAAGTGAACTTATTTATTTATTTTTCTTATTACGATGGCTGTGATAATTTTTGTTGGTTATACTTCTTCTGAATGTTTTGTCTAAACATTGCAGGGTGTCATTCGGACATGAGACTTTAAACCGCTTTGAAGTTAAACAAAATATTTTGGGGTTTTTTAGGTTAGACTCCTAATACGTACTTTTCCTTTCGGTATGCTTTCGATATTTTCATGAATGTTGTATGTTTGCTTGATTTAAAATGCTATTCCTATACCGATGAATATTGATTTAGGTACTGGAAGCTTTGACTTAAAAATGTGGGGAGAATATTGCAGGTGAAGTATTCAGCTTTTGTCCTTATGAAATTAGCAACTTCAACGACGACTCAACAGAAAAGGCCTAGACAGGTGTCGCATTGGCACATCACACATGATGGTCAGTCATGTTTTGACCATTTGTCATCTTTATTCAGATTGTGTTGTTACTCAATGCTGTCTCATTTTTCTATGCAAGTAATACCAATGGTGTCCAAAATATTGACAAGCAATGCGGGTATACTAGGGCACACCTGTAGGCAAGGTTGCAAAAATCGCTAGGCGCTAGTGAGGCGGTTGGGTAGGGCCTAGCGATTAATCGGTTAGGCACGGATTAATCGGGGATTTATCGGATTGGAATTTTTATGCCCAAAATGTAACTTTAGATATTATATTATTTTATACGTATGGGATAAGCGTATTGCATCAAAGTTCAAATATTTGAAGTGTTCAAATATAGACATAATACATAATTCTTCAAAGTACAAAGTCAAACATAAATATTACTCGGTTTGTTGACCATTTTTAAGCGACCATTGACTGATTTTGTCCGATTAATCGGTTTGTTGACCGATTTTAAGTGATTTTGTCCGATTTTTAAGTGATTTTGTTGACTAATTTTTAAGCGCTATTGTTCGATTAATCCGATTAGACCGATTTTTTCCGATTAATCGGTTTGTTGACCGATTTTTAAGCGATCTTTGACCAAACCGATTAAATAGGCCGATTATGATAAATCAAGGCGCTTAGTGAGCGATCAGCGATTATGCGGGGATTAATCGGCCGCCTGGGCCGATTTTTACAACAGAGCCTGTAGGTATGCTTTTCCTTCTGCTAACGCTCTGTAATAGTTTCAGCTTCCTTATGCATTTGTCGGGTCCAAAATGTTGTATGTGGTATCTATCAGGTTACTAATACCGTTGTTCAGAAATGCGGGACTGACAATGATGCCTGCTACCCTTCCGTTGACGCGTGCGTACGACATTCTTTTCCATTCTCATCATTATCACAAGGTTAGATTTCTATTGACATTTCTAACACAAATTTTTGCTACTAGCAACAGCATATTTGAACGAGATTGCCTGTGCAGGATCTGGACGGGTTGTCTTGGATCTCGGGGCTTGGATAATACGGAGTAGTCATCCACGTTCTTCCATTACAATGCGTGATGAGGTGGGCAGTCCTGAGCTCACAAGAGCCGCTCGAAATTTGGAGAAAGTACCAATTGTCACACGTTATATGCCAACAAAAGAAAAAAACCCAAGAAGGTCTAGCCCCAGTAGGTAGAGGTGGCAAAATGTGCCCAAAAACAAAAAGATGGGCTAAATGGGCAAAATTTTAAAATATTTGGGCACATTTAGCCCCCTCCTTTTTTTGAAATGGGCACATATAGCCCATTGAAAACTTAAATGGGCACTAACGGGCATATTTTCCCCCCTCAATTGTAGAACATTACGATCATTTTAAAGAATTTTTTTTAAACAATATATTTAAGTTTTTTTAATATAAATAAGATATTACGTTTAAGGAATTTATTTTGTCGCTTTAGGTCTTTTATTAAGCGATTTCTATAACATGTGCCTGCTTAGCCTGCGGTCTGCTTAAGCCCGCATGATTCTAGCCCGTGTCTGCTTTAGCCTGCCCGCCCTGCCCGCCTGCTTTGCCACCTCTACCAACAGTAATGATTTTGTATATCTTTGATCGTGTTCGGTTGTTAGCATGTGTTGGTGGACCGTACATGCGTATGACTTTTCAAAGTAATTTGCTATATCATTTGTCATTGCAGCAATGACCTCGACAGACTGTAATCCTATAGGAACGATGCACATGCTGCCGTCACTTTACCAACGAGCGCTAAACCTTTTGGTATTACCACTTTAACACGGCTTTTGGTATATTCATCTGAATAGGTAAGTGTTGACCATACTATTTAGGATGTAGGTACTCCCACGAATTTGCACAATGTTCGCAACAGAACGCTTGACCATCTGCACACAGGTTGTTGCATACATTAGTATGTACAATTTGTAAACTTTTACTAGAGTATCTGTTAGCCATTTATAAATCAGCTGATATTTTCATAACAAATGGTCGAGAGGCTTCTCAAAGCTACTTTTCAATAACAGGTGCAGAGATACCATCCAGCCCGCAAATTCAGCGACAGTGTTAGTGCCATCCTTTCTATTTTATGAAACTCCTATTTGATTAATTAACTTTAATAAATTTAGTTCACATACTACCAGTTCAAACGGGGAATATACAAGTGTCCCGACATACAGTCTCACACGGTTACGCACTATCGAGAACCTTATCATTAAACTTCTTATGTTATTGTCATCATAGGTATTCGAGATACGCGGGCTGGATATCCGAGAACTGATAATGCGCACACAGTTGGGCACCCGCAAATATCAACCGCACAAACCCATCCTAGACAGGTAAAGGTACCAGCAACGACGTCTACATGTTGTTTCAAAATATTAGATTCGTTTGTTTATCCATTGTTGGACACTTTCTCATGAACCGTCTTACGTTGCCATCACTACAGCTAACTCAGGCTCTAATACTGGAAGTGCGTCAAAAGTTACTGGACAAGGAACTCGAGCCTCACATACATTACTAGCAGCACGCCAACCTACACCATCTACAACAACAATGCATCGTGGAAGGTAAGTTCATCACTCTTTGTTACTCTCCTATCGTTTCACAAGTCACGCACTACTATCTGAAATTGAACATACATTCAAAAACAATGGTACACTATCAAATGCATTCTTACCAAATATCTGAACTCATTGACATTACAGAAGCATCTAAATCGCTAGCTACTCTGCCCAGTCCGACGACACCATCCAGAACAAGAACACGACCGTTTGTACCTGCAGAAACATGAGGGCCACCGCCATCAGGATCATCGGTCTCACGTCCAGGTATGTAATATGCAAGGGGTATTTCGATAGCTTTATGTTCCCATATATCTCCTTATGTTGTTAGCCATCGTTTCCTGATGCATTCCTTATTCATAGGTCCAGAAATAGAACAGAGTATGAGGCCTTTGGACCATGCAATTGCGTTTGTTCACATTGCCATGCACGCTTTTGGTACAACGTTTCAATGTCATATTTGGGTTCTATAGGAAAGTGTAGCAAACACCCTCGCCGCAATGCGACTGGTTCCTTCAACTTGTTGAACAACAAAGAAAGAAAACGAATAATAAGACTAACGATTTACTTTATTTGCCTGACTTTTCTTTTTGGACAGAGCATTGAAAATACCCCCGCTTTAGAGGAACTGCTTCTTCCAAAAGGTGTGCCCGACTTTAGATACACTTCAGTAGATGAAGATAAAACTAAATACACACTTTCAGCAGAACTTAATGGTATGGTGAAAGGAAGAAAAACTGCACGTGATGTTATTATGTGGCTAGAAGAAAGTGTAATCCCCGTGAATGGGCTGGATGTTGCTCTTAGAGTAGTTGTTCGAGACCTTTCTAGACATTGGATCAAAGAGTTTTACTCATTTGATTACCGATTGGAAAAATATGGACAAGTCATTGGCAAAATTTGTCCAACGAAGAAACACAAATTATGCCGATAATGGTTAGTTTATTTTGGATAAATAGCGCCACCAATCGCCATAACAAGCGATCGAATGATGGGTTATCGACTTATATCGAACTGCTATTGTTAAATGGGTCTTTTCAAGGCCAAACATCGATCTATTTCATACCACCGATTGTCTATGGAGGTATATAATTAATTTTATATTTTTGTCTATATTTGTGTGTTTTGCTTATTGGTATGGTTTTTCTATTGTTTCAATGATTTTGAGGAATGCAATTAACAAGACATATAATCATATTTCGATCTAAGGAAAGAAATTCTTCAATTAAAAAGAGTGTTATAAAAGCCGAGAAATATGCAGATGAAGCTCAAGCTGCGTTGGATGGGGCTGAATCCAAGCTCATACTTGTTGATGGCGAGCCTGTTGTTGGTGAAAATCCTGCTAGAATGAGACGCCTGAAGATAGATGCTACCAAGACAAAAGATGAGTAGGTATCTACTCGTGAATCTTTAGAGTCAAAAGAGGCGCTTCTTGCACGAGCCGTAGAAGAAACTGAGGTATCGACTATTTTTGTTATTATTATTTTATTTTGTTTTTGATGGTTTAAAGCACAGGGGAGTTATGGGTTGGGTTTGGTAACGCTGACTGGGTAAACTGGGTAATGTGTATGTTCAAAAACAGTATCCTTCATCTGCTTTACTTATATCACATCGTTGCAATGCATAAGATTTTGAATTCATGATCACAAAGTGGTTACATTCAAGCCTCTAAATGAGCACACTTTAATAAGTCTTTGGTGCTGCATCATTAAGATGCGATTATTGTTATTTGTTTTGCAACACATATTGCCATTTTGAAGGATAACGTGATATTATGCTGGTATTTTGTGGAATAATTTGTAAATTTAATGAATATTAATTTGTAAATGTAATGCACTTTAGGTTGCTGTAACTTTGACCCTCCATCTTTGCCACTACTAACAATCACCTACACAAACCTACGTAAATAATGAGTTGTAACATCATTATTGTTTGATAAGCTTTTAACTTATGTGACATCTTATTAAAGTGTTATGCTATATTAATTCTATGTGGTTATTCTTTCCATTGATTTCTTTTTTGTTTGTTTTTTATATTGTCTATCTGTACTCTAGGCGACTTGAGGAGGCAAAGTAAAGTTTATTTCAGAGACTGAGGAAGAGTTTGCAAAGACTGGAAAGGTGCCAAACCCAAGTTCAACTGACAACGCTGAGTTTCAAATTGTGTTGAGCATTATTAAGGAAGGTTTGGCTGTTGACCCCAAGAAGTACCACAAGATGAAGGAGAGATTGGTCGGTGTGAGTGAGGAGACTACTACTGGAGTTAAGAGGTTGTACCAGATGCAAGCTAATGGCACTTTGTTGTTCCCGCTATTAACGTTAATGACTCTGTCACCAAGAGCAAGTTCGACAACTTGTATGGATACCGTCACTCTCTCCCTGATGGTTTGATGAGGCACACTGATGTCATGATCGTTGGAAAGGTTGTTGTTGTCTGCGGTTACGGAGATGTCGGAAAGGGTTGTGCTGCTGCCCTGAAACAAGCTGGTGCCCGTGTCATTGTGACTAAAATTGACCACATCTATGCCCTTCAGGCTACCATGGAAGGTCTTCAAGTCCTCACCTTGGAAGACGTTGCCTCAAAAGCCGACATCTTTGTCACCACCACCGGTAACAAAGACATCATCATGGTTTCTAACATGGTCAAGATGAAGAACAATGCTATCGTCTACAACATTGGTCACTTCGACAATGAAATCGACATGCTTGGACTTGAGAACTACCGTGTGTTAAAAGAATCACCATCAAACTACAAACCGACAGTGGGTATTCCCGAAACCCGCACCGCATCATCATCTTGGCCGAGGGGCGCCTCATGAACTTGGGTCGTGCCACCTGGTCACCCCTGGGCCAGGATGTCCTGCTCCTTCACCAACCAAGTGATTGCCCAGCTCGAGCTATGGAACGAGAGGAACAGTGGAAAGTACAAGAAGGAAGTGTACGTTTTCCCAAAACATCTTGATGAGAAGGTTGCTCCACTCCATCTTTGAAAGCTTGGAGCTAAGTTGAGCAAGGACCAATCTGACTACATCAGTGTACCAATCGACGGACCATACAAGCCTGCTCACTGCAGGTATTGAGCGGCGTTGGTTTTTGCTGATATGATTTGGATATCCAGTACTATGTTTTAGCGCTTAGTTTTTGGATGTTGTTCTAATGGGGATTTTGGCCAGTGATTAAAACTGATTTGCTCTTTTTGTTATTGAGAAAGGATATTGATGTTGGTTTTGAATTAAAAAAAAAAACGATCGTCTTTTCTAGGATTTTGTAACTTTTTATCTGATAAAGTTGCTGTCTTTGATCTTTTTCTTCTATTACAGTTACGGATCAACAAAATGTTGTCTTAGACAACTTCAATCATCATTATTGAAAGAAAGCAGAAAGTCCAAGGTTGGAGTTCATACGGCCTCTCCGGGGATGGTTCTCACATAGTTGCTTTTAAGGTAAATAAATCTTGTAAAAGATGCGCCTAAGTCGAAACTCTTATTAAAATGATTGTTCTGCAAAGGGTTCGACTATACGTAATGCTGGATGTTTAATATAATCTGTGAGTTACCCGAGACAGTTGCAAGAACATTGGTCCCACGGATGAGAGTTGTAAAAGGAAGTGGTAAAACGATTAATTACTTAACTCCTCCAAGAATTTTACTTGCTTTGGTCAGTGCGTGGGTAAAACGAGGACGTTGGTTTGATGACAAGGTAAATCAAACAATCTTTTATTCTTTTTAAACATTTTGGCTAATGCTTATGTGAGACGTCAAACATTTCTAAATGTTGACTTTTTTTATTACACATTCTGTTAGTAGATTAATTTCAAAAATTTCCATAATATAAAGTTGTTGAAGGTAGTCTATCACTTCATATTCAAGAAAATATCAGGGTATAATGGTAAAACTAAACTTCGTTATCTGTAGCATGAAAACTAAACTTGATATGGTTTGGTAAGTTAAGAATTCATATTGCTTGCTTGCAACTGCAAGCACTGGGGAATCCAAGAAAAGGTAACTTTGCTTGAAATATATTTTGTTTCTCAAATACTTTTTATGATTTGTTGGTGCTATCACAATTGAATTCACTCCTGACCAGGAATAGTTGTATTCTATCTTCAAATACTTTTTATGTTATAGCTTTTTATATATTTTATTTATCATATTTGTTTGGTATGAAATGCAGGTAATCCAAGGGTGACAACTGAGGTAACAAGGGATGCCTACTTACTTGCCAGAATGATGGCTGCCAGCATGTACTTCTCTCAGATTGAGGATCTTATGTTGAGCTTTGTAGATTCTTTTTTTTTTTTTTTTTTTTTTTTTTTTTTTGTTATTTTAGAATCTGTATTCTCATTGTAATTAATTATCTTACTCAAATGATTGTCTTTTTTAGATGTCGTACTGATGAACTTCATCTTCGAGTAGCAGAACTTTATAGATCATCAAGGACTCATGTGAAGCACTACATTGGTATTGAATTATTTATTTGTAAATTTGACTAATACTAATCTGATATCAAACACGTAAAAGTTGCTGAGTTGTTGTGTTTTTTCCAGGAAACAGGTTCCTCCAACTGAACCTTTCCGTGTAATTCTTGGAGATGCACGGGATAATTTACTAATACACGTGAAGGAGCTGGACATTTATTAGCCCATGAGAAGTTTGACATTTCAAAAGACTTCGTTCAAACAAATGTTAAACAGATATCTCTGACCCTCTCAAGTTCAACCAATTACTTCCCATTAATGAGATATGAGGCAGATTTGTTTTAAGGAGTGTTTGGACTTGTGCTTTAAAACTGATTGTTTGATTATTGCACCCTTTTGGTGGCAATAATAAGATTTTAATGTTTGGATAAAATCATGTTTTTTTATTGGTCAAATAATTATTCTAACAAGCTGCAACAAAAAGTGCAGAGCAATATTGGGAAGCGTTAAAAAATTCTCTCTCCCTTATGGGAAATCCGGCCGCCACTCTAACCATTTTTTCCAGCCAAATCTCAATCCAAATCGTCCTCTCTATCCTATCTAGGGTATGCAATACGATCTTGGGTTTAGATATACATATTAGAGTGGTTGGCGCTTTGTTTTCATTATCTTTATCGGATTTCTCCTTGTATTGTCATTGGCGATTTCGAAACCCTAACTATTCTTATATTTATTAATTGCTATCTTCAATTCGACCATTGTTTTGGCTGGATTTGAGGATTCAACTGCTTTAGGGTTTCGGAGGGTGCAGATATGTTATATTATCAAATCGCCATTAGGGTTTGTAGGAATCGATCCGATCATGGGTTAATTAAGTCTGCTTTGACTTATTTTTAAAGATCGATCTCCTTGTGTGATGGCGGCCGTTGCACATTGGTTTAATCTCATGTTTAGGTTTTACCATGTTACTCATTCCACGATTTCCTTTATAGGATGTCGCCTAGTGTGTGGCCACGTGGTCATGGTTGTGGTGTTGGCGATATTATGGTTCATGGTTCAACGAAACCCTTGTGATTTCGTTTTATTAATTGTCACACCTGCTGGATTGATACTTTGACCGCTATATCGAAACCCTTTTAGGGTTTGGTTTCTTCTTCGCTGTTGGTGGCTATGGCCTGTTTTGTTCTTGGTGAAGTACCCTTGTTAGGGTTTTATTGATGGAAGTCAAACCCGCTGGGTTTGTTTAAGGATTCGCATGACTTTTCATGGTCTATAGCGTATGTAAGTGGTATGTACGTGGGTTTTGAGAGATGTAAGTCAAGTTTTAGGGGTACCTTGTTCAAAAACCCTACGCTCACGTATCCGTGCCGATTGCTACATTGTTGGGTCTTGTGATTGTTATTATCGCAGTTAGGGTTTGGTTAACCTATTATCGTCCCAATCGGTCTTGTATTCAGATTGGTGTGATGTTCTCGTGGGTAGATGTTTTGTCGCACTTGGAAGTTAAGTTTAGGTTCTTATTCAAAACTCCTTAGATCGTTTGGTTGTGATTTGGTCTTGCACGCGACATGTTTTGGTTGTCATTCAATCTACTTGTTAGGTTTTACCACCCTTGGTTCGCGCAAGATGGCTTGATCATTCTATTGTTTTGATGGGGTGATCTTGGCATATACTTTGCATGTTCGTTGTTCGCTACATGGTTGTTAGGGTTTTCTATAACCCTATGTTTATTCATTGGTTAATTAGGTCTTTTGCAGCTGTTTTAATTCCTAATCAAAGGCTGTTGATATTGACTTATTACTGATGAGTGCAAGTTGTCGTCACTTTTCATGGTGATTACATTGGAGTTTCGACATGTTGAAGAATGCTTGGTTGTTTACGTGGATTCTTCATGGAAGTTAAAATGGACTACAATAGTGATATAGAAGGCTCAAGTATTTTCTTGAGTAGTATTGTTTATTTTTATGTACTTGTGTCATTATTGGTAGGTTCATTTTATTGTAGTTATAGGAATGGTTGGCATTCTTATATTCGAGTCTGTAAGTGTCCTATGGGACTGAGATGAGGGAAATCACCCTCATCCTTTGTACTTCAACGTTTTTTGGTGTAATGCATTTACCGGGGTGAATTAACCCTTTTACCCAAAAAAATATTGGGAAGCGTTCTTATGAGATGAAGTGCGTGTTAGTATTGAAGTGTGTTTGGAGGCCGGAATTGATAGGTATAGGTATGTTAAAGTGTAAATACTATAGACATATGTTTCTTTTTTAGAATATATATTGGTATTGTTTGGTTCAAAAGCATTCCTTGATCCTCATAGTGTAGAAAGAGCATGCGTTTGGATGAGAAGTAGAACCCCTCCATCACGTAGAAGAAACCATAGGAATGTTCCTTCTGTTGGTGAGATTAATGAGATGGTGGAAAATGCTAAGTTGGCTAAGAGTCCAGCATGACAAGGTCCAGCTTTTCGATAGTATCGATTCTCTTCGGGAGGTGATATTTTTCTAAAGATTATGCGACTTTGTCAAGATAGAAGATTAAGACACCGCTCCGGTTCAACAAGTTATAAATCAAACTCGATCCTAATTATAATACAATAGTAATAATGCTAATGGTATTGGTATCTCTATGTAGGTTTGTTGTAATCTCTTAGCTATTGTGCCTGTATATATTTATTTTAAATGACGAAACATCCTACTCGTCAATAGCACTTTTATATATCTAGAACTGTATGTGATGTCTTTTAGTAAATTTTTATGCTACAAATTTTATTGAGGGGAGGACATTGAAAGCATCTATGACATTTTTCACAAGATAATGGAACAAATATTCAAGCAGTTAAAATGTAGATATTGACCCACCAATAAAGACCACAAATAGCTAAACCCATTAACACAACGATACTCATCATGTATTTCAATGAAATCCCTTTCTTTCAACATGTACACTTTCCAACCATTTTTTACCACCCTTATTTTGTTATAGAAAAATATGCCAACGATATTTATAAGTCATGCCCGCCCAACGGCGGGCTTATATGCCCGGGAGGGCTTATAAGTCATGACCGCCCATTGCAAATTAGTATATACATCACCTAATTAGCCTCAATACCGAAATAATTGTGAGTTTTGAAGAAGTCACGTCTGGGTCCTTTATTAAATGGATTGATCACCATGTACCAATGTATCAACACAACATTACCTGCATAAGTAACAAAAAAAAAAAAAAAAAAGATTGTTAATGATCAAATATGTAAAGTTTTATCAAAATTACATGATTAACAAACATGATATTATATTATAAACTTTAACAGATAAAGTATAATGAATCGTGAAACTATGTCACAGCTAGAAATGGAAGTAGGAACAAATTACACATACTTATCGGTGTATCTGATTTGGTCCAACTTTACTCCTCACCAACAAAGATTCAATGGCAATTTTTCTTTTCATGTTAAGGAATCTCCTTGGGGATATGTACAACCTACTGAAAAGAAACGGTCAGTACATCAATTTGATGTGGTGATGGAAAAGTAAAAATAAACATTTTAAAGAAAAAGCACTGGGTCAGATGCACGAACCTCCCTAAGTAGCAACAGCTGGTACCTGGTATAACGAATACACTCACACATATCATTTTACATACTAACATGTCGACAGGTGATATTATGCGAGTGGAAATATTATAAGCATATACTTAGATATGGGTTTCATGAGTTCAACTAAGAATTTCTTGGTAAACTTGTGATACATACCAATAGATGTTGGCCATGGTGTCAATGTCAAACTTGCTCAAGAACGGAGTGTGGACAGTTTGTTGTTGGGCTTGAACCTGCCCATTGGCCCTCCCATAACATGCCCGTCTACCTTCTCATAGATTTAAAGTGATTTTAGGATTGACCATGCACCCATAACACAACACCAACCATAAGCAGGTTAAAGACTTGTATCCTTTATTCCCCTACGTTGGCCTACAATCAATACAAAAAGATTGTAAAAAAGTATACTGGTTCTTAAGAACTGGCTGGATGAATTTTGCAATGACATACATAAAGGTCTTCCTTTATACATTAATCACTGCAAATGACTCATGAACATGAAATAGACATACATCTCTCTTATATGGCATCTTAATGAACTGTATCTCACATCCAATATGTGATGCTTATGATTTCCATTCCAATGACATGATGATAGATTATGACAAGAAAATAGACATGAAAACATATTTCAAATAACTAAAATTCTTAGAAGCTAGATTTCCAGTATAATTCTCAATTCTGTAAGTAAATATCATTGCTAAATATGACAGTATATCGTAGTTTTACATAAATTGTTTGTAACCCCACACCCTCATTAAAGGGAGTACATTTGAGGTAACATTGAAAGTACAAAATCGTTACGTGAACAAATCAAAACGACAATTACACGTGACTAAACAAATTACAATTGCAATTAAATTAATAAATGAAAGCGACATAATACCTTCCTTTAGTAGTCTATATACGTAAAATGTTGGACTTCTATTCAATGGCATAAGGTAACTGCTTTCACCTCTGGGACGCCATAATATTTTCTCAACACATAGCATACCCTCGTTGTCCTTGTTGTAAGTCATTCGGACCTTCCAAATCAAAGACTTTGCCATGTTTTCGACCTCAGCAATGGTCTCAACATTTTCACGCACGATCAGTTTACTTTCTGGTCTCAAGATTCTGTCAACTTCTGCCATTGTAACTTGCACCTGTGACAATTAGATACACGCAAAATGTATTTTTAGTTCTATTTTCAGGGTAAGCTAGCTACTAATTAGATACACGTACATGAAAAAGTTTAAAATTTGTATCTACTCTCCATGAATCATATTCATTTTCTCATATGATATGTTTTACCATTCACAGGCTAAAAGTAACCACCGATCGCAAGCTTGAAATGGCCACTTCCAATGAAGAGGTGTCGAAAATGAATGAGGAAGGACTATTCAAGGTGTCACTTCCTAAAAGATCTTGAAAGATGGAAAGTTGGTTGAAGAATGCTATGTACAATTGCACAATGCAGCAAATGCACCTTGTGCAGTTCACAATGGATTAGAAGCCGCTAAGATCGCTTTCGTTGCAAAGTCAGATGAAAAACACACATTTGGAACCAAAGGAAAACTCAAATTCTCGTCTGCAATTTGCACATCCGCCACCTTTTTGCCTCCTCTTCCAAAACCATATTTCTCTAAAGTACACCCTTGGTTAAAAAAATCTAAGTTTTTGCATTAACATGATTTCAAAGCTTATATGTAGTAGAAGAACCTACAAACCATCTTTCACAAGCTATTTAAAGTTCAACCTTCAATTTATTTGATTTTAAAAATTGATCCAATGCTCATCCTGCAAAATAACAAAATCATTACAGACTGATGTTAGAAAATAAAAGAAAACCAACATCATAAAATAAATTGAATGAGTTTAAATTTTCAGCATCTGACTAACTTAAACAGCCTGCGTTTTTTACGCATCTTTATATCTCGCCATAAGCATCTTTTATTTAACCATAAAGATTAAACAATTTGCAACGTATCTACTGAATTTTATAGCACTTACACAAAGGCTTGCAAAAACTTACCAATGTGATGTTTCTGTTCTGTATAGATTTTCAAGAATCATCGTCTACGCTTTGTTGCTCTTTTTTGATTTCTAGTGCAGATTCCAGAGGTATTGCACCCACTTAGCTCAATAACTTCCATTGTCCAAATATTTCCTAAATCTGAAGGGATATTGTTGAGTTTTAAGAAACGAAGAACCACTAAACATCGTAGTCTTGAGAAGTTATTATTCCAAAATTCCTATTGACATAACTCCAAGTCATGCAAATTCAAGACCTTTAGTCTCTCAAATGTTTATTTTTACTTTTTTCAGTATTTTTGGGGGAAAAGGTATTTTTTTTTTTTGTCACCTAAATTGTTTCGACATGTTAACCAACTCACTCAACCCCCATTATGACATCTATAATACCGAGAGAGTAAGAGAGAAAGAGAAAGAATACACTTCTAAAGCAATTAGCTCCTTTGTCCATCAGATCAAGCTTTGTCAACACCCCAAATGCCAGTTAACCTAACCAAGTTGAGGAATCAGGAATGCATAAGATCCAAAAGGATTAACCATAAATTCATAAAAGACGGCATTTCTGCGAATAACTGAGTAAAAATACCTTATGCATGCACTTTCTTAGCACGTTTTATTGCATTAAATGTGGTGATATCTTGTTTGGCGGGAGATATTGCTAGTATGATGGAGTTAGGCTGAAAAAGACCATGAAATCATATCTTCGAACCATGAAAGAAAACGGGTCAAATCTCAGCCCATTTTAACCCATATTTAACACATCAGTTATTTTATCTACGAATTCAATACTGAAACTAAATTATTTATGTTGGTAAACCAAATCCA
Source organism: Chrysanthemum lavandulifolium (assembly GCA_022545495.1). Lineage (NCBI taxonomy): Eukaryota > Viridiplantae > Streptophyta > Magnoliopsida > Asterales > Asteraceae > Chrysanthemum > Chrysanthemum lavandulifolium. The sequence goes on from CM040238.1 coordinate 130,028,325, forward strand.
CCGCAGCCCATTGCAACATGTATCGATATCATCTTTTGCAAGTAACCTTTAGGTTTGCTATCTTGGTCTGCTCCATATGGATGCCGCTTTTTGAACGTGGGTTATGGGAGGGGATGTTGCATTGGAAGTTAGGGTTTTGATAACCCTATGCGTGTCGATTATCAAAGACATCGACACTAGTTTATCTTGGTCTTTGTGATCGATTGTAAGTTAAGTTTGTTGGGTTCTTGTTCAAAAACCATCAACTGGTTGTTAATACCTAGGATCTAAACACGTATCTGGTATTATTGGATATTAGGGTATTGATGACCTTTGTTTTCTGGCTATGGTTGGTCGTTTCTGCATGCTCATGTCGATGGATCCATTGCTTTGTGATGCTGAGATCGTTTAAGGCATGTAGAAGTGGGGAAGTTAGGGTGTCTCGTACACCTATGCTCTGTGTTGATTGGTTCGGCTGCAAGTTGCTGGTGTATTACATGTTTATTTAGGCTATTCTTTATTAATAGCAGGTGCAATGGTCGTGGCCTGGAAGTTAGAGTTGTTTGCAACTCTATTATCATGTTTCATGATCCGTGGCAGAGTCTAACTTATTGAGCCACTTCTATGAGTGGTCACTGATGGTTAGGAGCTGCTATGGTGGATGCGGCCACCGGAAGTTTGGACTACTATGGTGACTTGAAGATTCAAGTATTTCTACTTGAAGCTTATTTAGTTTAATTCTTTTATCATTGTAGTCTCGATGTTTTGTTATAATGTGGTCTGCACGCTTATATTGTAAGTTATAGGAATGATGTTGCATTCCTATAGGAGTGTTTGTAAGTGTCCTAGGGATCGAGATGAGGATCCACCCTCATCCTTTGTACTTCAATGTTTTTGGCGTAATATATTTACCGGGGTGAATTAACCCTTTTACCCAAAAAAAACATGTACTGATAATTGACATACTTTGACCCGAACAACCCCTACGTACATTGATGATAAAAAAGAGGTGTTATAAACTTGAAATTGTTTTTTTAACTTATAAATGGGCCAGTTTGGATTAAAATTTGGTCTCGGGTTGTATAAAAAACTATCTAAAAGTGGAATGGGTTAGCCAAACTCGGCCAATATAGATCCTTTTTAAATAAAAAATGGATAAGGTAATATAAAAGATTTATGTATAGCATTTTGTCATCTGACAATTTACAATGATGGAGCACATGTGCAACTGAAATAAAATAGTAACGGCTTAATGCAATGTTTCTATTAATAAATTGCACCTTGCAAACTGTGTTGAAACCAACATTATAAGCAAAACAACCATGTTGATTGCTGTAAAATTACTTCACATATGCTATGCTTGTGTCTTTTTGTCTACTCTTTTTTTCATGTTGTAAAAGTCTCTATACATACAAATATTCTAGTTGTGAGTCAAGTGATGCTTCTGACTTGGTGGCATGGTTCAAATGAGAGTTGGCACTTGCTACTCATTAGTCAAAGTAGGACCTATGTCTTCGAGATTGTCTATCATGTTTAACATATATTCTTAAAATTTTGTTTTTCATAGTATGCTACAGGTGCTCTTTGAAAGTAGTTTATTGTCGATTCACTTCTTTGCTGCCTAAATTAAATAAACTATGTCAACATTGATCTTATAGGTACAATTGAGCGATCAAGTTTTATGTTTCAAACTCATACGGTTGTATTTTAGATAGTCGACCATCTAAATACTTATACGCTTCCTTGATTAATCAAAAACACACAACCAATCGGTCAAAGTACTCTATACTTCAAGTAGTTATGCAGAAAAGATGCAAAGACAATGACTTGCCTGACTAAAAGCTCCCAGCATAGATGATTTGTGCATGCTAGATCAACTGTACTTCTTTCCTTTCCTAATATTTCAGCTGCTAATAATCCAACAGATAAAAAAATATGCGTCAAATAAATATCGCCTTTATACATGAACTCACGATATACTAAAATCCCTTTATCCACCCAATCTAAAATCACCATTAAAGTAGAATGCACGATTTTAGAATAGTGAAATTGTAGCCACTTGTAAATTTTCAATAAATTTTATGAATCTTTTGAATTGGTCCTATACTTTTTTTTTGTGCAACATGGTTTCTATTTGGTCTGCTCTACAAAAGACACTAATAGCTATTCAAAATTAATCCTTATGTCAATTGGTCAAACCGATCAATGTAATTCATATGCTTCAACTCATTAGACTTGCTCACATGAATTATAAGCACCATGTCGATTGCGGCATTAGGGTAACCAGGATGTGGCGTTCTATTGTAGTTAATTTCAGCAGGAAATTTCCTTCCTGGAATTTTAAAAGCCGGAGCACAATCAAAGTGGTCACTAACTTCACTGGCATCAAATGTAGAATTCGAGATGAGTAACTTAAATCTCGGTACAGCGGAAGACTTAATCAAGTTTTCGGGGCGTTACTTTTTGGATTGGTATCGCACACAAGTAAAATAAAAGATAACCATTTAGAACCAATCCCAAATCAAATATTCAAACATTTAATCCGAAGATATAAAGTTTAGGCCCAAAACATAGTCTAACAAAATAGGTCCCCATTGTTTATCAGAGTCGAAATGATCCTTGAACCACGCCTCCATGCCAAGCTTCCACACATCAAATAATCCAAACATCTCTCAAATACACGAAATCATGTTAAAAGGTCACCTGTACCGTGAGTTCATAGGTTTAAGTTCAACAAAATCATAGTGGACCTGTAAGAGTTGATTTGCTATGCAAGACCTAGATAGAATAATACCGTTTGACACGCACATATCCTACCGGATCACCAACCATATAATCACTTACCGGGCCCTCGCGACTCTAGTCCAAGACCGTCGTGGCAACCTCTAGAGCAGCTTACAACCCCGGCTAGGTCGAGATAGAAGTCTATTCTTAGTTAGGCGGTTAAACCTAGACTAAGGCAACAACTATTGCACATCTATCTACTCGGTCAAGCATATAAGCAAATCCAAATAGTTTAACGGTCCAAAAAAAGTAGTATGATTCTCACCCCAAAATAGTTCAAAACGTAGTTAAACGTATATAAAGTGGGCTATGAAACTCACTCAAGCAATCAACGACAATCAACGCACAAATATCACTAGCGAAGATATGTAAATCACAAGACAACAACTATCGACTCAAAGACAACCTATTAATGTAGACCAACTTAATATACATATTCCTCAAAATCAACGTTAACTACCCCATATATTCCATTTCTTTATTTCCAAAACGCCTCGCTTCAAGTCACCAAAACGCCTCTCCCCATGGAGATTCCGGCCCCCTTCCCTTCCTATTCCAATATAAACCACCCCTCACGTCCCTCTACCCTTTACAATTCTTTTTGTGATCGGGTATGCAATACACTGTTTGGGGTGTGTTATTTTACTAAAGGAGTGGCGGCTACAATTTATTATCTTGGTATATCAAGTCGAAGTTCTTCATGGTACATATGGTCGATTCTCTTTTTAGGGTTTCGCTCATATTGGTCCTATTATGTAACCTAAACGCATAATCGTTATCCTTTAGATTACGATACTATCTGCTTGCAAGTAATCCTTATTAGGGTTTTGGTGTTGGTACGCTGTCGGTATGTGGGTTGAGGAGAGAGGCTGTTAATGATTGTGGGTTTCATGGGTTGGTCGACTTAGGTTTGTTTCGCATGGTCGATCATGGGCTGTACAAGGATGCGTTGTATTGGATTGCCTCACACTCCGATTAGGTTTTTTCAATCTTCCTTGTTGAACCCCTAACCGCCTCCCGGTTTAGGGTTTTATGGTGGTCTTGGGTTTCAATATTTTGTTGGTGTTGATTCGCAATTGATGTCGATGCTAGGGTTTTTTATGGTCATGTAGTTGTTTTTATTCGATTATGTTATTAGCTTCTTTGATCATTACGCTCGCTAGTATTGTTGTAAGTTATGTTGGGATGATTTATGTTGAAGGTGAAGATTACACTTGCTTTGTGTGTGATTTCGCCTTCATTATGGTGAATGGGTGACTTTGAGGTCTGATTTCTCTCACCGATTTGATCTACTTAGCGACCTCTTGTTACGCTTTGTTGTTTGGTGGTGTTGGTATGGAGGTTAGGGTTTGTGTATGATCGTCATTCATGGAAGCTGTTGTTGGTTGTTATGGCTGGTCCCTTATAATCCGTATGCATGCTTCATGATTGAGTGGTGTTTGCTTCTATTCATTTGAGTTATTTCTTGCATTACAATTGATGGTGGATAGTAGCTATTATTGTGTATGTACATGGGTTTTCTTCATGCTTTTTGGTTATTATTATTGATGTTCAGTTTTGCATCTAAACATACACTTTTGGAGCGAGTTTGTGCTTGTCGCCTATCCGTGGTTTTAGAGTCTTCCACCAACCGCTAGTGAAATTTGTGAACTCGAACTTAATTTGATGATCCATGAGTATGGAGGTTATCATATGTGGTAAGTTGATTGGTGACCATGGTCGTTCTTGGTGCATTTTGGCGCCTTTGGTACTTCAAATCATGTCATAGTGTTGGAAGTTAAGTTTTGAAGGGTCTTGTTCAAAACCCTTTGTTTCATCGTTTTTCTTCAAGACCTTTTGCTGATTGTTACGTATCTTGGTCTTGTGATCGATGTGTTGATGATAATGTACGTTTGGTTTGTAGTGTTCTTTGCTATTACAAACTGATTTTATGTTGAAGATCGCTTGGATGTTTCTACGTGATTTCTTCATGGATGTTAAGATGGACCGCAATAGTGATATAGAAGGCTCAAGTGTTTCCGTGAGTAGTATTGTAAATTTTATGTACTTTGTCATTATTGGTAGGTTCATTTTATTGTAAGTTATAGGAATGGTGTGTCATTCTTATATTGGAGTCTCGTAGTATCCTAAGTGGATCGAGGTGAGGATATCACCTCATCCTATGTACTTCAACGCTTTTGGTGTAATGCATTTTACCGGGTGAATTAACCTTTTACCCAAAAAACGCCTCGCTTTCACCATTAGTCCTACTGTTTGGTATCCTCATGTGTGGGTGTATCGAATCAATATGATGCCATGAATGCACTCAAACAACCAATATATAACTCAATGCGACACAATGGGACCTCTATACGTGGATCAACAATATTAATGCTAGGTTATCCGTAACCCATGCACACATAACGCAAATAAATAATTACTTATCCACTATTAAATGTCTACAATTGACATTTATTGATAAACGTGTACTCGAAACCATAATTACTTATTTATTACAAAACCTTTCCAATTTAGTCGTTATTTTCCATTTAAAACTAGTAAATAACAAGATAAATCTTGTTATTAATATTTTTGGTACAAAAGCCCATTATTATTTACATTTCATAGTTTTATTATCATTTCCATATATAAATATATTTCGTCAAATCCCATTATTAGTTTCATAACGTTATTCGTTTCGAGTCCACAAGCACGAGTCATAACTTCTCGGCTTTTAATCAATCAATTGTCCAAATTATACTAAAGTCCATGTTATGGCTTTGTCGGAGTCAACTATTGACTAAAAAGTCAAAGTGACGCCGACGTAGCTCAAAGTCAACAATATATATATATCAATTCCATAATTAAAAGTCATAACGTCACAATTCAATCCCAAACCAACTCAAAACAATCTCGCCAACCAATCAATCAACCAATTTTACTCGAAACCAATGTTATGACCCTAATGGTCATGACACGGTCGCGGTCAAGACCACGTGAACCAAACAAGCTTCTAAAAGCTTTTCGGCTCCACGCATCTCACCCAAACCTCAACTAAACCAATCAATAAGCTACCAAGTCGACCCGACTCGGACCCAAGACCCAAGTGGGTCTCGTACGCCACTCAAGAGCCACGTACAAGCCCTATGTGGTTCGTACGTCCCATATTGCTGAACCAAACACAACCAAATCCAATCCACAACACTCAAATCCAATCATTCAAGCTTCAAACACCATCTAAACACAAAACTCATCAACTATTTTTAATCAAGAACATGCAACTAAACCCTAAAATGCAAAACCCATCAAAATAATGCACCACACATGTACCAAACACTAATTACTTGTTTACTTAGTTACTAATTAGCTTTAATTTCATGTTCCACCCAAAAGCCCCAAAAATAATAATTAGGTCGAAACCCTAATTACCCATTTCGTGGCTTTTTATCACCCAATCAAGCTCAAAACATGTTCTATTTACCTTCTCTAATCACCAATTAAAAAAGCCCTTTAAAATCTTTCGAAACCCTAAAAGTATGAATTTTAATTCGTGAATTTAGAGGTGTTAATAAAGTCCAAATTGAGTGTATGATATATGGTTGGAAAAAGGAGAAAAAGATCTTGCTTTTGGTGGTGGAGGTGAGATGACACTCCCCGGAATCCGGCGATGGTGGCCGGAAAAAGTGGCGGCCAAAGGTGGTGGTGGTGGTTTAGGGTTTTTAGAGTGAGAAACTAGAGAGATAAAGTAGTGTGTGTGTTTTTCTAGTGAGAGAAAGGGATGAGGGAAATGAGACTTGAGTGTGGTATTTATATTCATGAGCTAGGGACCTCAAAATAAATAAAAAGGAGGGGGGGGCGCCGGCTACAAGTAAAAAGGGGAGGGTTCGGGTTGAAACTTTTCGTATCTATCTCGTTTACCCATTCCCGAGCTCACATATCGTCCCCCGAGTGTCCCACTACATTTATTTAACTTTCCAACATCGTTACTTACGTTTTTCCACGAGTTTTGACTATTTATTTGTCAATTTTTGAGTTACGGTCTAAAAGTTACAATAACTCTTGTTTTAGGCTTTTCTAGTGCCGAATCGAATAGTGCCTACCAAATAGAGTTTAAACGCATACGATAACTCATTTAATAATGAAATAAACCGTAAAAACCAATCGACGATATAAAATCAAGTCACGGTTTATAAAATAGTGTTAAAGGCAAATCTCTGTTTAATTTAGCGTAATGCGGTTACCTAAAATAGACTCCCTAAATTGCCAGTTGTCACAGCCTCCCAGCCTCAGAAGAAACCCGTCCCGGGTTTCACTCCGAGTTGCTTGATGTCATAAAGAGTTTAGGATACTTCCTACGGAAAACGTCCTCACGTTCCCAAGTGAACTCCGGTCCATGCCGGGAGTTCCAACGAACCTTAATAATCGGAATACGGCTATTCTTCAGCCTCTTAATCTCACGATCCATAATCTCAATCGGTTCCTCAACAAAATTCAATTTCTCATCAATACGAATATCTCTTAAAGGCACAACTATGTTTTCCTCCGAAAGACATTTCTTAAGATTACTAACATGAAAGACATTGTGTACACTACTCAGTTCCGATGGTAGCTCCAAGCAAGATGCTACAGGTCCGATTCTTTCCAAGATTGGAAAGGACCAATATATCGGGATTGAGTTTTCCACGCCCAAAACGAATCACTCCTATCCAAGGAGAAACTTTCAACATAACACGATCACCAACCCCGAAATTTAAAGGTTTCCGCCTCTTATCTAAGATAACTCTTTTGTCTCATCACGAGCGGTTTGCAACCGGTTTCTAATCTGTACTATCTTCTCGGTGGTTTCTATGACAAGTTCGGGACCCGTAAGTTGACTCTCGCCTACTTCACCCAACAAATAGAGAAACGACATTTTGCCATACAAAGGCCTCAAATGGGCGGCCTTAATGCTAGAGTGATAACTATTGTTGTAAGAGAATTCGCCAAAGGGAGGTGTCTCCAGCCTTTGCCAAAATCAATAACACATGCTCTAAGCATATCCTCTAAAGTCCGAATGGTTCTCGCTTTGACCATCGTCCGTGGATGGTAAGCGATTACTTATATCCAAAATCGCTCCTAACGTCTCGTAAAGACTTCCAAAAGTGGGATGTAAAACGACTATCCCTATCGAAATGATAGATATCGGTACTCCATGACGCCGATACTATCTCCTTAAGATACAATCGAGCAAGCTTATCAAGGCTATCGGTTTCACTAATAGCTAAAGTGGAGAGACTTAGTTAAACGATCAACTATTACCCGGATAAGCGAATTGCCGCTAAATGTTCTCGTAATTTAGTGATAAAGTCCATGGTTATTCGCTCCCATTTCCATTCCGGAGTTGGGGTGAACTAAAATACCGATGGTTTCGATGTTCGCCTTAACTTTAGAACAAGTCGTGCACCTACTAACATACCGAGCTATATAGGCCTTCATATTGGGCCACCAATAAAGTTTCTTAAGATCCCGATACATCTTATCGGCCCGGATGAATAGAGTATTTTGATTTATGCGACTCGTGCATAATCAACTCACGGATTCCACCATGAAATGGTATCCAACTTTCGCCTATGAAGCATAATGTTCCGCCGGAACGCTTCAAGCGTTTTCACTTTCTACCATTCCATGAAGATTCTCATAAGGACGGTTCTCTTCCATCAATGCCTCTACTTGGGCGGCTAAAATTTGAGATGGTAAGGGCGAAACAATGATCATTCCTAAGGATCTAACAAGTAGGGGTGGAATGTCCTCCTTACGACTAAGGGCATCAGCCACAACGTTAGCCTTACTAGGATGATAACGAATCTCACAGTCATAATCACTAAGCAATTCCAACCAACGACGTTGTCTCATGTTCAGTTCCTTCTGATCTAAGATATTCTTCAAACTCTTATGGTCGGTAAATACTACACACTTGGTTCCATACAGGTAATATCTCCAAATCCTAAGAGCAAACACTACATCACCTAACTCAAGGTCATGGGTGGTGTAGTTTTTCTCATGCTTCTTAAGTTGTCGGGATGCATAAGCAATCACCTTCTCGCGTTGCATCAAAACATCACCTAAGCCTTTATGCGAGCGTCGTCAAAGACACAACAAAATCTTCACTTCCTTCAGTAAAGCTAGGATGGGCGACTACACAACTTCTCCTTCGAAGTTGGAATGCTTCTTCTTCCTTTTTCCCCATTCATACTTAACATCCTTCCGGTTAGTTTGGTCGGTTTAGCTATCTTGGAAAATCCTCAATGAATCTCCTATAATAGCCTCGCTAAACCTAGAAACCGTCGATTTAACGAAGGGTTCTTAGGAGGCGCCATTCCTTAATGGCCTTAATATTAGTGGGTCAACATGAACACCTCGACTATCTATCACATGACCTAAGAATTGCATGCATTTAATCCAAAATTCACACTTAGAGAATTTGGCGTACAACTTCTCTTCTCTTAGCAATCCTAAAATGAGCCTCAAATGCTCTTCGTGCTCCTCACTACTCTTAGAGTATATCAAGATATCGTCTATGAATACTATCACAAACTTATCCAGGTATGGCTTACACACTCGGTTCATGAGATCCATGAAAACCGCTGGTGCGTTGGTTAAGCCAAACGACATCACATGGAATTCATAGTGTCCATAACGAGTCCTAAACGCAGTCTTAGGGATACCCTCTTCTCGAACTCTAAGCTGGTGGTAACCAGATCGTAAATCGATCTTAGAAAACACACTAGCTCCTTGGAGTTGGTCGAATAGATCCTCTATTCTAGGTAACGGATATTGGTTCTTCACGGTCAACTTATTCAATTCCCTATAATCAATACACATCCTAAACGATCCATCCTTCTTCTTCACAAACAACACCGGTGCTCCCCACGATTTAACTTGGTCGAATGAATCCTTCTCCGACAATTCACCTATACTGCTTAGACAGCCTCCAATTCTCTTGGAGCAAGTCGATAAGGTGCCCGGGCTACGGTGCCGCACCGGTATCAACTCTATTTGGAATTCCACTTGTCGGATGTGGAACTCGCGATCATCGGAAACACATCCAGAAATTCTCTAGCGACGGGTACATCATTAAGGTTTCTTTCATTCTTCTCCTCGCTTTTCTTTTCAGAAATTCGAGCTAAGAAAAGACAACCTCCTCTATCGATGTACTTCTGAGCCTTAATACAAGAGACGATGCCCAACCGGGAAGGACTTCCACGGTCGCTCCGATCTCCTTGTATGCTCACAACTTTTCCTCCATACGGTAAACGCACAATCTTCTCATCACAAATGATGTGTGAACCGCTCTTCGATAACCAATCCATTCCGATAATGACGCCAAAACTTCCTAAGGTAATCGGCAATGATCTATACTAAACGGGCTGTCTAGGAAACTTAAGGTACAACCTCGAACCACGATGTCTATCTTCTCTATTCCCATTCGCTAATTCCACATCGTAACTAAACCCTAGAGGTGTTTGGGAGATTCCTAGTAATGGCAAAAGTTGGTGGATACGAAACTCATATCCGCACCAAGATCAAACAAGATGGAAGCATAGCGATTATTGAGAATGAACGCATCTGTAATTCACGTTAGGTCCTCACCACTTCGCTCCCAATAGCGTAAACACGCGTTGTTCCCATGTCTCTCCGATTCCTAACACCATTGTTTCCCGGTTTTCCACAACCTCACGCTCATGTGGCTTAATCCATTACCTCCTACACCTCTGTTAGCAAATCCTCCTACATTACCTGGATTTCCTCTCATCCACGGCTCTCGCACTCATTCTTAAAGTGTCCTTCTTTCCACATCCAAAACAGTGACAATGGCCTTCCAACCGCTCCTTGTGCGGCTTGAGTCGCAGCAAGTGGTCGGACCTACATTCTTGGCCATGTGTCCTACCCCAGAGCACTTCCTACACACAATCGGGCACGGTCCATGGTGGTGTCGGTTACAACGACCACACAGCTTACTACCTTCGTAACCATTCTTATCTCCATTTCCTATGGCGAACACTCTACGTCGCCTCTTGCCGTTTGTTGCCATTCCCTTTACAACTTCATTCCTCTTCCTCTTATCGCTCCTATCACTCTTACCCTTGTCTCCTAATTCTAACACACAAGAGTCCATCGGACTCTAGGCCACAGAATTGCCTCATGCAAATTGACCGGCTTTGCAGCCGATGACATCATTTCGAGTAGCTAAAGGCAATCCATCAAGATACCTTTCAATCTTAAGTTCTTCGACACGAACCATCTCGTGGAAAAGCAAGGATAACTCTTGGAAACCATTTAGTATAAGTCGCCATGTCAAGACTTTAACTTTATGGTTCCGTAACTCACTTTCTAACTTCTTAACTTCATTCCTAGGACAAGAAGTCTTAATCGTGAGAGCCTTAAATTGAGTCCAAGACATACTATAGGCTACATGAATTCCTACCGCTCTGTGGTAGTTATTCCACCGTGTCAACGCCTCGTCCTTCAAAGTGAAGGTTGCATACTTAACCTTACAATCCTCATCACAGCTACTCACAGAAACACAGATTCGCTTTTCTCCAACCACCTAGTTAGGTAACCTACTCCCTCGGTTCCTCCAAAATCTATGGGACCACGTAATCGAACTCCTTATAGGTACAACCTCGAGTTCGATTCAAGACTGGGTTCCACTAGAAGTGTTAGAAAGATTAGCCTCATTAGCGCTTCAATGACATGTCGCGACACTAGGCCGGTCAATGGGTCGGGTTCACAGTGGAGGGTTTTGTGAACAGACCATTCTCAAGATTGTCGCTCACATTCGGGTTCTCTACACCAGGTTATCAATGTTCGGGTTCTCAACATGTGCGGTCGGGTCGGGGACGACGACCATGACGACTGAGGGCAACAAAGAAGAAGAGTCGCCGGTTGTTCTAAGCAAGTTTTGTCTTGTTGCCACCATTCGGAGGCAAGAAGAACAGCTTTATAAGTTCACAATTTACGCACTAAAATAGAGTTGGGTTCCAAGGGTCACTACATAACGCCTGAATACATACTCAAGGCTATACCAAAGCGAAACAATCAAATACCGCATCATAGCTAAGGATGCACGTTCCAATAACCATAACTCATAGGTTTCACAAGTGGGAATACATGGAAGGATTCGAAGAAATAAAAAACGATCCTAACAACGATAACTATAAACAACTAGGATAATCCTACATCTCGAACTAAGTACTACTTAGTTTCAAGATGGCACAAAACCATAAATCTAATACCATCTAGCCACGTCTACGAGCACTCCTAAACGATCTCCAAACATCATCCATCACTCTCCAAAGTGATAGAATCACCAAACGCTGAGAGTCGCAATCCTTCCTAAGACTCACGACTTCCTTCTCCAAACCATCAACCTTGCGCTGAAGCGCTTGGTCTGCCTCCAAGGCTGTCAAGCACTCTGTATGCCGGTCTCCAACCTGCTCAAAGAGTCCCGACATACCTTCTCTTAAGGCCATCGACTTCTTCCCTATCTTAGTCAAATCTATTCTCAAATCCTCTACACCAGTCCTCGTCACTCCTTCTAATCGATCTGATAACCTACTGAGACTAATATTCTGGGATATAATCCTCCTCCAGACCTGACCCGTACCTCCATACTCCTCGGGCTCAGAAACAATCTCCGATGGCATCTCAGATCCTAACGGGCTACCTATATAAGGTGAGTAAGGTGGTGAATCGATGTCTAAAGGCTGTCCAGGGACCTGTGCTCAGCAAAGGAGAACTGGTCCAGAGAATGTGCAGACTCGCAAGGAGGAGTACCCTTCCGGGATATCCTCATCATCCTCCTCCCGAGGATCCTCATCCTCATCAACATACCGCCTCAATCTCATCCTCCTCCTCGACCTCATGCTCCTCCTCACCCTCATCCATGGGGAGTCCATGAGTCGAGTCTCTATGCAGTAAATCCTGAGTTCAGTATACTAGGAGATCTAGGCCTCTAAGCCATGGTGATGCTATTAAACGAATAGGTGATGATGGTGGTCGACGGACATGCGGGCAAAGGCTATAAGCAAGCCTAGGAGTATGTGCTCGCTAAACCCCGATGTAAGTGAGTCGCCTAGACCAGCTAGGCGATCCGATGATGAACTAGAGTGACGACGATCTCATAAGGATCACCTCAAGAACCGCTATGAGAGTCAATGTCATGGCGAACTAGCAAAAGCAAGGACTTCCTCATACATCAAAAGCTAGTGAAGGCATAGTCTGTGACAACGGCATGGGGTAGGTATAAGTGTTCGAAACAACTAGTTTTAATAAGCGCATCAACTTAACCCAAAACACATATCACATAATGAAAGCTTTAAAAGTAGAGGTACCGCATTAATCAAAACATGCCTTTAAATAAAAAACACAAGTTCCATTCCATCACATATCAAAGCAATCGAGTTCAAATTCCAAAATCATAATATACCGTTTACTCAAATCAATTTCCGTAATATTTCGATAATCACATCTCATTTTCCCAAAACCAATAATCATATCTCATTTCCAAAACCAATAATCATATCTCATTTCCAAAACCAATAATCATATCTCATTATCAGAACGTTTAGGAATACCCCTAAATATATCCAAATCATAACTCAAATCTCTAAATCATAACGTTTTCATAATCGGAATCATAATATTCCTAACATATCATCTCATAATTCAAATCGCATTCATATCACCATAATCAAAAAGAAGCTTCGCTAATCAGCAAGAAGCTTCTGGCAGCAAGCGTCGTCGAGGATCAATTTTCTTAAAAGCGGTTATAGTTTAGGGTTTATAAAATACCTAGTTCTCATAACCTTGAGCTCGATACCAATCAGAACAACCCAAAATCTCGATGCAATGGAAGACTTAATCAAGTTTTGGGTTACTTTTGGATTACTATCGCACACAAGTAAAATAAAAGATAACCATTTAGAACCAATCCCAAATCAAATATTCAAACATTTAATCCAAAGATATAAAGTTTAGGCCTAAAACATAGTTTAAAAAAATAGGTCCCCATTGTTTATCAGAGTCAGAAAATGATCCTTGAACCACACCTCCATGCCAAGCTTCCACACATCAAATAATCCAAACATCTCTCAAATACCTGAGAAATCATGCTAAAAGGTCAGCTTACGCTGGTGAGTTCATAGGTTAAAGTTCAACAAAATCATAGTGGACCTGTAAGAGTTGATTTGCTATGCAAGACCTAGATAGAATAATACCAGTTTACCACACGCATCCTACCCGGATCACCAACCATATAATCACTTACTCGGGCCCTCGCGACTCTAGTCCAACACCTGCCGTGGCAAACTCTAGAACAGCTTCCAACCCCGGCTAGGTCGAGATAGAAGTCTATTCTTAGTTAGGCGCGGTTAAACCTAGACTAAGGCAACAACTATCGCACATCTATCTACTCGGTCAAGCATATAAGCAAATCCAAATAGTTTTAACGGTCCAAAAAAGAGCATGATTCTCACCCCAAAATAGTTCAAAACGAGTTAAAACGTATATAAAAGTGGGGCTATGAAACTCACCTCAAGCAATCAACGACGATCAACGCGACAAATATCACTAGCGAAGATACTGTAAATCACAAAGACAACAACTATCGACTCGGCACAACCTATTAATGTAGACCTACTTAATATACATATTCCTTAAAATCAACGTTAACTACCCCAATATATTCCTTTCTTTATTTCCAAAACGCCTCGCTTCACCATTAATCCTAGTGTTTGGTATCCTCATGTGGGTGTATCGACTCAATATGATGCCCCGAATGCACTCAAACAACCAATATATAACTCAATGCGACACAATGGGACCTCTAAACGTTAAGCTCTATAGTTCAATAAGTTTCGAATAAATAGTAGACCTTATCGAATTAAATCAACTCGATAAACTCATTCATTTATTCGTGTCGCTTATTATCCCATAAATCAATCGTATCCTAAAGAGTCATAAGGATAATTCACCCATTAATAAGGTTACCCAACGTACCTAGCGGGCTCTTATTAGATTCGTCAACCTAATAAGTCCGCTACCTACGTGGATCAACAATATTAATGCTAGGTTATCCGTAACCCATACACACATAACGCAAATAAATAATTACTTATCCACTATTAAATGTCTACAATTGACATTTATTGATAAACGTGTACTCGAAACCATAATTACTTATTTATTACAAAACCTTTCCAATTTAGTCGTTAGTTTCCATTTCAAACTAGTAAATAACAAGATAAATCTTGTTATTGATATTTTGGTACAAAAGCCCATTATTATTTACATTTAATAGTTTTATTATCATTTCCATATATAAATATATTTTTCACAAATCCATTATTAGTTTCATAACGTTATTCGCTTTGAGTCCACAAGCACGAGTCATAACTTCTCGCTTTTAATCAATCAATTGTCCAAATTATACTAAAGTCCATGTTACGGCTTTGTCGGAGTCAACTATTGACTAAAAGTCAAAGTGACGCCAACGTAGCTCAAAGTCAACAATATATATATCAAGTCCATAATTAAAAGTCATAACGCCGCAATTCAATCCCAAACCAACTCAAAACAATCTCGCCAACCAATCAATCAACCAATTATACTCGAAACCAATGTTATGACCCTAATGGTCATGACACGGTCATGATCAAGACCACGTGAACCAAACAAGCTTCTAAAGCTTTTCGGCTCCACGCCTCACCCAAACCTCAACTAAACCAATAAATAAGCTACCAAATCGACCCGACTCGGACCCAAGACCCAAGTGGGTCTCGTACGCCACTCAAGAGCCACGTACAAGCCCTATGTGGTTCGTACGTCCCATATTGTTGAACCAAACACAACCAAATCCAATCCACAACACTCAAATCCAGTCATTCAAGCTTCAAACACCATCTAAACACAAAACCCATCAACTATTTTTAATCAAGAACATGCAACTAAACCCTAAAATGCAAAACCCATCAAAATAATGCACCACACATGTACCAAACACTAACTACTTGTTTACTTAGTTACTAATTAGCTTTAATTTCATGTTCCACCCAAAAGCCCCAAAAATAATAATTAGGTCGAAACCCTAATTACCCATTTCGTGGCTTTTTATCACCCAATCAAGCTCAAAACATGTTCTATTTACCTTCTCTAACCACCAGTTACAAAAGCCCTTTGAAGTCTTTCGAAACCCTAAAAGTATGAATTTTAATTCGTGAATTTAGAGGTGTTAATAAAGTCCAAATTGAGTGTATGATATATGGTTGGAAAGAGGAGAAATAGATCTTGCTTTTGGTGGTGGAGGTGAGATGACACTCCCCGGAATCGTGGCGGTGGCCGGAAAAAGTGGCGCCAAAGGTGGTGGTGGTGGTTTAGGGTTTTAGAGTGAGAAACTAGAGATAAAGAGTGTGTGTTTTCTAGTGAGAGAAAGGGATGAGGAAATGAGACTTGAGTGTGGTATTTATATTCATGAGCTAGGGACCCCAAAATAAATAAAAGGAGGGGGGGTCTGCTACAAGTAAAAAGGGAGGGTTCGGGTTGAAACTTTTCGTATCTATCTCGTTTACCCATTCCCGAGCTCACATATCGTCCCCCGAGTGTCCCACTACATTTATTTAACTTTCCAACATCGTTACTTACGTTTTTCCACGAGTTTTGACTATTTATTTTTCAATTTTCGAGTTACGGTCTAAAAGTTACAATAACTTTTGTTTTAGGCTTTTCTAGTGCCGAATCGAATAGTGCCTACCAAATAGAGTTTAAACGATACGATAACTCATTTAATAATGAAATAAACCGTAAAACCAATCGATTTATATAAAATCAAGTCACGGTTTATAAAATAGTATTAAAGGCAAATCTCATTAAGTTAGCGTAATGCGGTTACCAAAAATAGACTCCTAAATTGCCGTTGTCACTGCCTCCCGACCTCGGAAGAAACCCGTCCGGGTTTCACTCCGAGTTGCTTGATGTCATAAAGAGTTTAGGATACTTCCCACGGAAACGCCCTCACGTTCCCAAGTGAACTCCGGTCCATGCCGGAGTTCCAGCGAACCTTAATAATCGAATACGGCTATTCTTCACCTCTTAATCTCACGATCCATAATCTCAATCGGTTCCTCAACAAAATTCAATTCTCATCAATACGAATATCTCTTAAGGCACAACTATGTTTTCTCCGAAAGACATTTCTTAAGATTACTAACATGAAAGATATTGTGTACACTACTCGGTTCGATGGTAGCTCCAAGCGGTATGCTACCGGTCCGATTCTTTCCAAGATTGAAAGGGACCAATATATCGGGATTGAGTTTTCCACGCTTTCAAAACGAATCACTCCTTTCCAAGGAGAAACTTTCAACATAACACGATCTCCAACCTGAAATTCTAAAGGTTTCGCCTCTTATCGGCATAACTCTTTTGTCTATCACGAGCGGTTTGCCCGGTTTCTAATGTACTATCTTCTCGGTGGTTTCTAAGACAAGTTCGGGACCGTAAGTTGACTCTCGCCAACTTCACCAACAAACAGAGAACGACATTTCGCCATCTGAAGGCCTCAAATGGGCGGCCTTAATGCTAGAGTGATAACTATTGTTGTAAGAGAATTCGCCAAAGGAGGTGTCTCCCGCCTTTGCCAAAATCAATAACACATGCTCTAAGCATATCCTCTAAAGTCCGAATGGTTCTCGCTTTGACCATCGGTCCGTGGATGGTAAGAAGTACTCATATCCAAATTGCTCCTAACGTTATGCAGAAGACTTCCAAAAGTGGGATGTAAAACCACTATCCCTATCGAAATGATAGATATCGGTATCCATGACGCCGATACTATCTCCTAAAGATACAATCGAGCAAGCTTATCAAGGCTATCGGTTTCACTAATAGCTAAGATGTGAGAGACTTAGTTAAATGATCAACTATTACCCGGATAGCGCCATTGCCGCTAACTTGTTCTCGGTAATTTAGTGATAAAGTCCATGGTTATTCGCTCCCATTTCCATTCCGGAGTTGGGGTGAACTAAAAGTCCTGATGGTTTCTGATGTTCGGCCTTAACTTTAGAACAAGTTAGGCACCTACTAACACATCGAGCTATATCGACCTTCATATTAGGCCACCAATAAAGTTTCTTAAGCTCACGATACATCTTATCGGTCCGGATGAATAGAGTATTTTGATTTATGCGACTGCATGCGTAATCAACTCACTTGATTCCACCATGAAATGGTATCCACACATCTCTCAAGCATAATGTTCCATCGAATGGTTCAAGAAGCGCTTTCACTTTCTACCATTCCATGAAGATTCTCATAGGACGGTTCTCTTCCGTCAATGCCTCTACTGGGCGGCTAAAATTTGAGATGGTAAGGTGAAACAATGATCATTCCTAAGGATCTAACAAGTAGGGTGGAATGTCCTCCTTACGACTAAGGGCATCACCACAACGTTAGCCTTACCGTGATGATAATCGAATCTCACAACATAATCACTAAGCAATTCCAACCAACGACGTTGTCTCATGTTCGATTCTTCCGATCTAAGATATGCTTCAAACTCTTATGGTCGGTAAATACTACACACTTGGTTCCATCGGTAATGTCTCCAATCCTAAGAGCAAACACTACAACACCTAACTCAAGGTCATGGGTGGTGTAGTTTTTCTCATCTTCTTAAGTTGTCGGGATGCATAAGCAATCACCTTCTCACGTTGCATCAAAACAAAGACCTAAGTCTTTATGTAAAGCGTCGAAGACACAACAAAATCTTCACTTCCTTCGTGTAAAGCTAGGATGGGCGACTACACAACTTCTCCTTCGAAGTTGGAATGCTTCTTCTTCCTTTTTCCCCATTCATACTTAACATCCTTCCGGGTTAGTTTGGTCATTGGTTTAGCTATCTTGGAAAATCCTCAATGAATCTCCTATAATAGCTCTGCTAAACCTAGAAATTGTCCGATTTCAAGGGTTCTTAGGAGCTGCCCATTCCTTAATGGCCTTAATCTTAGCTGGGTCAACATGAACACCTCGACTATCTATCACATGACCTAAGAATTGCACAAACGAAATCCAAAATTCACACTTAGAGAATTTGGCGTACAGCTTCTCTTCTCTTAGCAATCCTAAAATGAGCCTCAAAAGCTCTTCGTGCTCCTCACTACTCTTAGAGTATATCAAGATATCGTCTATGAATACTATCACAAACTTATCCGTGTATGGCTTACACACTCGGTTCATGAGATCCATGAAGCTCGCCGATGCGTTGGTTAAGCCAAACGACATCACTTGGAATTCTTAGTGTCCATAACGAGTCCTAAACGCAGGTCTTAGGGATATCCTCTCTCGAACTCTAAGTCGGTGGTAACCGGATCGTAAATCGATCTTAGAAAACACACTAGCTCCTTGGAGTTGGTCGAATAGATCCTCTATTCTAGGTAACGGATATCGGTTCTTCACGGTCAACTTATTCAATTCCCTATAATCAATACACATCCTAAACGATCCATCCTTCTTCTTCACAAACAACATTGGTGCTCCCCACGGCGACGAACTTGGTCGAATGAATCCCTTCTCTGACAATTCAGCCTAACTGCCAGACAGTTCCTCCAATTCTCTTGGAGCAAGTCGATAAGGTGCCCGGCCACGGTGCCCGACCGGTATCAACTCTATTTGAATTCCACTTGTCGGACAGTGGAACTCGCGATCATCGGAAACACATCTAGAAATTCTCTAGCGACGGGTACATCATTAAGGTTTCTTTCATTCTTCTCCTCGCTTTTTTTCGTAAATTGAGCTAAGAAAAGACAACCTCCTCCATCGATGTACTCGAGCCTTAATACAAGAGACGATGCCCAACCGGGAAGGACTTCCACGGTCGCTCCGATCTCCTTGTATGCTCACAACTTTTCCTCCATACGGTAAACGCACAATCTTCTCATCACAAATGATGTGTGAACCGTTCTTCGATAACCAATCCATTCCGATAATGACGTCAAAACTTCCTAAGGTAACTGGCAACAGATCTATACTAAACGGGCTGTCTAGGAAACTTAAGGTACAACCTCGAACTACGGTGTCTATCTTCTCTCTATTCCCATTCGCTAATTCCACATCGTAACTAAACCCTAGAGGTGTTTGGGAGATTCCAAGTAATGGCATAAAGTTGGTGGATACGAAACTCATATCCGCATCAAGATCAAACAAGATGGAAGCATAGCGATTATTGAGAAGGAACGTGCAGTAACTACGTTAGGGTCCTCACCGACTTCGTTCCTAATAAGCGTAAACACTTGTTTGTTCCCATGTCTCTCTGCGATTTCTAACACCATTGTTTCCTGGTTTTCCACAACCTCACGCTTCACGTGGCTTAATCCATTACCTCCCTACACCTCGGTTAGCAAATCCTCCCTACATTACCGGGATTTCCTCTCATCCACGGCTCTCAGACTCATTCTTAAAGTGTCCCTTCTTTCCACATCCAAAACAGTGTGGTGGCCTTCGGTCCGCTCCTTGTGCGGTTTGAGCTGCAGCAAGTGGTCGGGACCTCGGCCTTTGGCCATGTGTCCTACCTTAGAGCACTTTCTACACACAATCGGACACGGTCCATGGTGGTGTCGGTTACAACGACCACATGAGCTTACTACCTTCGTAACCATTCTTATCTCCATTTCCTATGGCGAACACTGGCTGTCTCTTGCCGTTTGTTGCCATTCCCTTTACAACTTCATTCCTCTTCCTCTTATCGTTCCTATCACTCTTACCCTTGTCTCCTAATTCTAACACACAAGAGTCCATCGGACTGCGGGCCACAACAATTGCTTCATGCAAATTGACACGCTTTGCGGTGATGACATCATTTCGAGTAGCTAAAGGCAATCCATCAAGATACCTTTCAATCTTAAGTTCTTTGGTACGAACCATCTCGTGGCAAAGCAAGGATAACTCTTGGAAACTTGCAGTATAAGTCGCCATGTCGATACACTTTAACCTTATGTTTCTAGAACTCACTTTCTAACTTCTTAACTTCATTCCTAGGACGGTAAGTCTTAATCGGAGAGCCTTAAATTGAGTCCAAGACATACTATAGGCTACATCAATTCCTACCGCTTTGTGGTAGTTATTCCACCGTGTCAACGCCTTGTCCTTCAAAGTGAAGGTTGCATACTTAACCTTACAATCCTCATCACAGTTACTCACAAAGAAACCTGATTCATTTTCTCCAACCACCTAGTTAGGTAAACTACTCCTCGATTCCTCCAAAATCTATGGGACCAGAGAATGGAACTCCTTATAGGTATAACCTCGAGTTCGATTGACTAGTCTTTGTTCTATGTGTATATTATGATATGAATGCATTTTGAAAATTAATCTCTTGCCTATTGTACAAAGTTCTTGGTTTAGAAATAGGAAAATTTTTTATTCTACTGAATGATTAAGATAACCAAATTAGTATTATTAACACCCCATATTTTTTCATTTATTGTTAAATAATTTTTTTGGTGAAAACCTTAAACTTTTTTTCATTTATTTTTTTTTCCAGGTTATAATAATTTGTTTAGGAAAGGATAACATTCTATATTAATCAATCAATTATAAAGTATTTTGATCAACTATATGGCTAAATCAAGTCCCATTACTAAAATAAATCTTTTTAATATTACCAAAGTAATAAACCTTTACCAATCAACCCATATTAACAATCAAATTAAATCAAAATCGACAATTTTATCCAACCAATTTATTAGATCAATCAAATTTACCAAAAATTTACCAAATTCCTTAATTCAAACGTAACAACAATAAAGCCAAGTCTAACTCACAACATAATAGTCAATGCCCCAAGAATTATAAGCCATATAGGGTAATACTTTGACCACAATCAAATCCACCAAATCACAATTAATAATTAAACTTAACATCAAACCAAATCATCAACTATTTTTAAAAAACAGACAAACCCTAATCAACCATAAAAATAATTTACCAACATAATTATTTATTGAAAAGTTAAACTTTAAGCCAAATAAGAAAATTTTGGCCCAAACCATTCACCATCAAAACATTTCTATTTAACTTAATCAATCCTAAAAATCTTAAACCCTTCAACCAATATTATTGTAATTAAGGTTAATAATCCAAGTAAAGTGGAGAAGTCTTTGGGGAAAAAATCAATAATCCAAACAATCACGTTCAAAACCCCAAAGGGGTTTGGTTTAGGTTTAATAAATGAAGAATAAGATTTGTTTCGTGGAAAGGATGAGGAATAACTGGTTTATTATATTATATGGATCAAATTAAAAAAGGCCGCCAAATAAAAAGGAAATTTAAACTTTCATTCTTCTTCCAACCAATAATCCCCTTCCACTACCATTTTATTTAATTTCAACATTTAATTTTCACCCTTTAATTTAATTTGAATTTTATGTTAAAACAATATTGGTTTAGGTTTTAGGCCCAAAAATACGAAAATCTTAAAATAAAAACTCGATAACCCGTGGAAAACCAAAGGACCAAGGGTTGACGTTAGGTCGATACTAAAATGTTGAATTGTTTTCTAGTGAAACAAAAAACCCAAATTCCGTATATCAACAACCTCAAAATCAAAAGACTTCCCCATAAATTCGTTAACAAATCATCTAACGATATCCTAAACACCCAGATCAAATACTCGCACACACCTTAATTCCAACACTTATACTTTTCACGATTTTACTAATTTAAGCAATTTATTATCCAATTCAAAAACCTTTTAAGTTTTTAAATCTACCATGAATTTGTTTCCCTCCTTAACTCATAATTAGTCATTTCCGTTAAAACCAATATAAATTTTCGAAATTTCATTAAAAGGAACTTTAATAAAGTTACTAATAATTAGTCCCTTGGTTATGCTAGGTAAAAAGGGGATCGGCGGGGTTGAGTTTTACTCCCTATCCTACGTTCTGGCAATTCGGGCCAAGGGTTTATAAAATAGGTTTTAAAGACTCAAAGTTAATAAGGTTTAATATTTTTTATAACCCGAATATCTCCAAATTGGCAACAAAACATGGTATTTCCAAATAAGACATTTCCTAAGATAAGCTTACCACCGTTAATTGTGATAAACATGTTGGATTTCCCCTTTCCCAGAAATGTAACATAATGCGGGTCCTATACATGGATTTAACATCATATACCAAAGCTCAATTTCACGATAAATTCCCGAATTCCAAATTTTTGTTAATTTTGATACGAGTCAACTCTCCTTTTTAGGGTACTAATTTCTGGTCGGTTCTAAGTTTACAATTACATTAAACGAAATAGGCCAATTTACATCGCTACTAAAATAAAAATTTGATCGAAACCCTAATTACCCATTTCGTGGCCTTTTATCACCCAATCAAGCTCAAAACATGTTCTATTTACCTTCTCTAATCACCAATTACAAAAGCCCTTTGAAATTTTCAAAACCCTAAAAGTACGAATTTTAATTCGTGAATTTGGAGGTGTTAATGAAGTCCAAATTGAGTGTATGATATATGGTTGGAAAGAGGAGAAAGATATCTTGCTTTTGGTGGTGGAGGTGAGATGACACTCGTCGGAATCCGGCGGTGGTGGCCGGAAAAAGTGGCGGCCAAAGGTGGTGGTGGTGGTTTAGGGTTTTTAGAGTGAGAAACTAGAGAGATAAAGTAGTGTGTGTGTTTTTCTAGTGAGAGAAAGAGATGAGGGAAATGAGACTTGAGTGTGGTATTTATATTCATGAGCTAGGGACCTCAAAATAAATAAAAAGGAGGGGCCGGCTACAAGTAAAAAGGGGAGGGTTCAGGTTGAAACTTTTCGTATCTATCTCGTTTACCCATTCCCGAGCTCACATATCGTCCCCCGAGTGTCCCACTACATTTATTTAACTTTCCAACATCGTTACTTACGTTTTTCCACGAGTTTTGACTATTTATTTGTCAATTTTTGAGTTACGGTCTAAAAGTTACAATAACTCTTGTTTTAGGCTTTTCTAGTGCCGAATCGAATAGTGCCTACCAAATAGAGTTTAAACGCATACGATAACTCATTTAATAATGAAATAAACCGTAAAAACCAATCGACGATATAAAATCAAGTCACGGTTTATAAAATAGTGTTAAAGGCAAATCTCTGTTTTATTTAGCGTAATGCGGTTACCTAAAATAGACTCCCTAAATTTCCAGTTGTCACAGACATTATCCTATTATATGGATTAGATCATATATTCAGAGGACAGAAATCAGGAATTAGAATGTAAGAATATATCATATCAATGTCATTGGTAAAAGATGAACACATGAAAAAGAACACATGAATACTATGGCCCAATAATTGTACTGATCTGAAACAATAAACACTTGACTCTATGCCTAATTTTGCTTAGCATTTTTTATGTTCAAATAGGTAAATTACCAGATCAATTCCTCCATGCGCCTCAAGGATTTTACACTTTTCCAAATGACCTAAGCTACATGCATCCCAAAGTGACTGCAAATAACCATCCAAACGTCAGTTATAATTAAATGATCACCACGCCAAGTCTTGCAAGTGTAGAGGGTGTTTGAGTATGAATTGCTAGCCCAACTCTTTTAAACATCAATTTATCATGATTATTCATAGGTTCTTATATTGTTCAATAGTATTAGCCTGTAAATGATTCCACACCGATACAAATACATTAGTGAGCAACAAATTCTTTATGTAAACTTTTTGTTTTCTGTTTGCTACTTATTATGTCGATCACTGGTGATGGTACTGTGGATGTGGAAGCATTAAAAGCGCGCATGCAGAGGTTTAAGGATCCGAAGTCGGAAAAATGGATGCTCCGAGCCATGCTAGAATAGCGACTAGGGTTTTACGTAACCCTAGTCCAGTTTTGAGTGATACTAGTGAACCCGGTCGTTTAAAGGGTCAATTCATTGGTGATCGAATACCTACACATGTTAAACCTAAAGATACTAGTGTGTCTTCTACATTCGAACTGTACAACTACTATTGGTGGTTCAACTTGATGACAACTCGTTTTGGGACGTGGGTAATACTGGTGGTATGACTTACATAAACGTGACAAGAGTACCCAACGCTTGTGGACAATCTTGGGCTACTTCGACAACAATTGGCATGCATGGTTCCTCCTCTTTCGATTCGTTTGGGGTCTAAAGCTAATGTTTTGGAGTGCGCCCAAGGAACTAGGTGGTGTGACTAATGGTAATGAGGATAATCTTCTGGTGGAGATAACGTTAGGTTTCTCATCTAGCCGGTAAAATGCATGGGTACACACCTCAACCGTGGAGAAATCTCAAGGTACAATGCCTATTGTTCAAAGTGCGGAGGTTACTACATCACCTAAGTCATACGTTGGTGCTACTAGTGGTGCTAATTCGAAGTGTCCCAAGAAAGGTAAGTCTAACTTTCGTGCACTTAAAGTTGATAATATGTTTCATGGTGTTGACGGATCACGAATACTTCATTGGTAACACCTTGTATGGATAACACCTGTATGGATACTTCATTGGTAAGCGTATTGCATTTCACGTGGTTGAGTATTTTGCACGTAACAACCGGCTAAGTATGGTTTAAACGGATCATGATGAATGAAAAGGCTTCTTTTTCTTTAAGTTTGACTCTCGATTGGATTGGAGGTCATTTCTTGAAGGAGGTCCGTGGATGATTAAGAATAGTCCTATTATTCTTAAAAGTGGACCATGAGTACTAGTTTGACGAAAGAGGAGTTAACCCGCATTCCGGTATGGGTTAAACTTCATGATGTTCCGTTACTGCATGTATTTTCTAAAGATGGCATTAGTATTATTGCAACACATATTGGTACGCCTATCATGCTTGATTCTTATACTAGCTCTATGTGTGTTGAATCTTGGGGTAGGAGTAGTTTTGCCCGTTGTTTAATTGAAATTGACTCTCATGTTCCCCTTAAGGAATGTATTACTATTGGGGTACCATATCTAGATCAACCCGGATTTTCTTCTGAAACTATTAGGGTGGAATATGAGTGGAAACCTCCTAGGTGTGATGTTTGTTTGATTTTTGGCCACTCTGTTGATTCTTGTCCTAAGAAAATTGTGGATCGACAGGTTGTGGAGGATAAGAATGATGGGTTTCAACTAGTTGGGAAAAGGGTAAAGCTAAGAGGAATGCTAAGGACAATAAAAGTGGTAATGGTTTTAACGGGTTCCAGTTGGTAAAAATATGCAATATAGACCCAAAGTCGTTAACACTCCTTCCACTAGCAAACCCCTCAAGGCGTTGCTAGTACTAATACGGTCCATTACCTAATCGGTAGGTAATATCGTTTCACCCAATAACTCTACATCTAATGACCCTACCGATGTGTCTACTAAGGGTAGTCAACACGCTCATGCTTCACCTACGGTAAGTAATCCAAGTCGCTCCTAATATATCTACATCTAACCCGTTTGGTTCTTTGGCTACTTATGATGATGTTGATGAGACTAATGGTTCGTGGATGATGATGAGGTTGAAAATGTTTATGATGAAACGGTAATTTGTTTGACAAATCGGGGCAAGCACTCTTGTTACGAATGTCCTCGATGTTTAGTATCGCCTCTTGGAATATAAGGGGTTTGAACCATTCCCTAAACAAAAAGAGGTTAAGCAGTGGTAAATGATAATAATCTTAGTGTATGTGCTATTTTGGAATCTCATGTTGATGCATCGGTGGTGTATGATACATGTCGTAATGTTTGTAAATCGGTGGAAGTGGACGTCAAATGGTAGTCTCAATGTGATAAGGGGTCCGTATTATTCTTGGTTGGAATGATGATATTGTTGATGTTATGATTATGTCTCAAACTAACCAGGTTATGCATGTTCAGGTAAATACTCGGACGGAAAGCAAAACTTTTTTCTGTTCTTCTGTGTGTGCAGATAATTACTATGTTCATCGGCGTGCCCTTTGGTCCAACCTTGTTTGCCATGCTGGATTTATGCGGAGTAGGCCTTGGGTTTTGTTGGGTGATTTTAATGCGGCACTTAATTTGGAGGATCATTCATGTGGTAGTTATGCTCCTGACA
This sequence comes from Chrysanthemum lavandulifolium, assembly GCA_022545495.1. Taxonomy (NCBI): domain Eukaryota; kingdom Viridiplantae; phylum Streptophyta; class Magnoliopsida; order Asterales; family Asteraceae; genus Chrysanthemum; species Chrysanthemum lavandulifolium. The sequence continues at coordinate 130,055,151 of CM040238.1, forward strand.
TTACTATGCGTGAATTCAAAGATTGTGTTCAGAAAATGGAGGTTGAGGATCTTAATTGTACTGGTCTTCACTTTACTTGGAATCGAAACCAAGAGGCTCATTTGGTACATTAAAGAAAATTGATAGGGTGATGGGCAATCGAAATTTCTTGACTTGTTTCCGAGTTCGTTGCTATATTTCAACCTTATCGTATTTGGATCATTCTCCAGTGTGTTCTGCGTATTCCATAGGTAACTAAGTTTCAAGCCTAAACCGCTCAAATTTCTAACTTCTTGGTTCATAAAGATGGGTTTATTGATACGTAATTCTTTGCGGATGGAATCTTAATGTTCATGGTTGTGCTATGTATCGTGTGGTTCAACGCTTAAAGGGGCTGAAATCTCCTTTTCGTAAGCTTTTGCACAGCCAAGGTAATATGCATGAGCGGGGTCTTCGACAAGGTGACCCGTTATCTCCCTATTTGTTTACTCTGGTTATGGAAGTTTTAACTCTTATATTGCAAACAAAGGTTTCTAATGCAGTGGATTTTCAGTTTCATCATTTGTGTGAACAACAGAGAATTATTAACCTTTGTTTTGCGAGATGACCTCTTGTTCGCTAGAGGCCATCGTGGATTACATTAATGTCATTATGCGAGGCTTTGGAGGATTTCAAGAACTTTTGGTCTTGTCCCAAGTATCCCTAAAAGTCTGACTTTATTTTGTAATGTGCCTAATGCTATTAAAGTCGCTATTCTCCAATCTATGCCGTTTATGAAGGTTCTCTCCATGTCGGTATCTTGGGGTTCCCTTATATCTTCAAGACTTCTTTATAGGGCGTAAGGTGCTTGTTGAAAAGTTGGAAGGTCGTGTGAATGATTGGCGTAATAAGTTCTTATCTCTTGGGTAGGCTTGGTTGGTGAGGTCTGCTTTTATCATCGATGCATCGTATTGGGCTTAGGTCTTCATTCTTCCTACTGTATTATACATGAGTTAGAGCAGCTTATGAGGGGTTTCCTTTGGTGTCAAGGAGAAATGAAAAAGGGAAAGGCTAAGGTTGCTTGGGATTCTGTTTGTAAGCCAAAGAAAGAAGGTGGTCTTGGTATTCGACGTTTGGAGGATTTTAACATTGCCCTCATGACTACACACATTTGGAGTATTTTGACACATAAAGAATCGTTATGGGTTCAATGGATTCATTCTTATAAACTTCGTGGGAGAAGCTTTTGGGATGTCCCATGTTTGGGGGATGTTAGTTGGGGATGGCGCAAGCTTCTTGCGATTCGACCAAAGATTCGTTCATTTATCTGGCATAAGATCAATAATGGAAAGGACACATCGGTTTGGTTTGATAGGTGGTGTGTACGTTAAGCCCAATTCGGGATTTGCTTATCGCTAGAGATATTGGTAGGCGGTTTTAATTTATCGATTCGGTTTGTGATCGATTGCTAATGGTGTTTGGCGGCGGTGGACCTGTTATCTCGTTTTCCTTTGTTAGTCGCAATTTCGGTCCCTAATCTTAATGATCGTTGATGGATTATTATGGCGCAAGTTGGATGGTAAGTTTAGTGGTTTTTAGTTTGGTGCATGGGATTCTATGCGTCTTAGGGTGATGTGGTTGGTGGTGTAATGTTCCTTGGTTCTCTCATTGTATCCCGAGGCATGCAATACACTTGTGGCTCGCTATTAAGCGTGTGAAGACTCAAGATAGGATGCGACAATGGGATGTTGGTCCTAATATTGACTTGGACTCGCTTAGATGCCCGCTTTGTGACTTGGTTCTGATTCTCATTCTCATTTATTTTTGAGTGCAGGTTTCTATGCGGGTTTGGTTTCGGTCCGGTTTTATCTGGCATGGATACGGTCCCGCCTTCTTTGGAGAGTATTGTTACCGTTTTATTCCTATATCTAAGGGCGGTCGGTTGGTAGCATCATTTCTCGATTCTTGCTTGGCTACTACATATTTTATCTGGATGGAGCTTGATGCTAGGATTTTCAAGCGTAGAAGTCTACTATTGCGAAGTGGTTAGCATCATTGTCTCTACTATTCGATTGAAGTGGTTACCTTCAAGTTCAAGAAGCTAACCTCGCGGTCTCGTTTGATCCTTGATAAATGGAAAATTCAAGTATTTGTATTTCTCACGAAGGAGTCGGGTAAGGTTGTACTCTTTTTCCCTACTCCAAGGTTTTCCTCTGGTTTTTCTTGGAAAGGGTTTTAAGGAGGCAAACTTCACAGGTTAACTTTCTCCCTTTGTGGAGTGGGCGGATGTGGGATGCTCGCTTGCTACAAGTTTTTTACTTGTTTATGCCTAGTTAGTTGATGTAATATAGCTAGGTCCTTAGTGTTTATGGCATGTCATAAACACTAGTTTATCAAGCTTTCGCTTGAGGTTAATGTGGTATTTCAGCCACATTCCATTTGTACTTAACATTATTTTTAGTTATATATTTACCGGGGTAAAACCCTTTACCCAAAAAAAAAAAAAAAAAAGGAGTTAGATGAGGTCCAAAAGGCTATTGATACGGATCCGTCTAATTCGGACTCACGTGATGATCATGCTCACTATCTTCTTTCTTATAAGGAGGCTACGTTAGATGAAGAACGGTTTTTAAAGCAGAAATCTAAAGTTCAATGGCTTCATGCAGGTGATTCTAATACGGCTTACTTTCATAATATTGTTAAAAGCAAATGTGCCCGTAATCGAATTGAATTGGTGAGAGATGCAAACAATGTCTTGTATGAGGGTCATCAAGTTGCAGGTGCTTTTGTTGCTCATTATGTATAGTTTCTTGGTATTGAAGGCAATTGTAGTCCATTTGATGAGTATGGTATATTTTCTAATGTTCTTTCAAACCAATTGGCTAATTCGATGGTTCGTCATGTCACGGATGAGGAGATAAAGGAGGCTATATTTTCTATGGGGGATGATAAAGCTCCTGGTCCCGATGGTTACACGGCTGCTTTCTTTAAGAAAGCATGGGATATTGTGGTCTTGAGGTTATATCTGCATTGGGATTTCTTCATGAATGGTAAGCTTAAGGAGATTAATCATACCATTATATCGTTGATCCCTAAAGTGTCTACCCCATCTAAGATTAATGACTATAGGCCTATTTCTTTCAGTAATGTCATGTATAAGTGCATTAGCAAAATCCTTGCTAATCGTATTAAAGAAGGCCTTGGTCGGTTGGTTAGTATTAATCAATCGCCTTTGTTCACGGTCGTCGATATATCGATAATATATTACTTACCCAAGAGCTTATGCGGAATTATCATAGAGGAGAGGTCCACCTAGATGTGCGTTTAAGGTTGATATTGAAGGCATATGATATGGTTGATTGGGCTTTTCTTAAAGCTATTACGATTGGGTTTGGATTTCACGCAAAATGGTTGACTGGATCATGGTATGTATCTCATCTACATCTTATTCTATATGTATTAATGGGGATCTTCATGGCTGGTTTAAAGGTAAGCGGGGTCTTCGACAAGGTGACCCGTTATCTCCCTATTTGTTTACTCTGGTTATGGAAGTTTTGACTCTTATATTGCAAACAAAGGTTTCTAATGCAGTGGATTTTCAGTTTCATCATTTGTGTGAACAACAGAGAATTATTAACCTTTGTTTTGCAGATGACCTCTTCTTGTTCGCTAGAGGCCATCAGGATTTCATTAATGTCATTATGCAGGCTTTGGAGGATTTCAAGAACTTTTCGGGTCTTGTCCCAAGTATCCCTAAAAGTACAGCTTTCTTTTGTAATGTGCCTAATGCTATTAAAGCTGCTATTCTCCAGTCTATGCCGTTTGCAGAAGGTTCTCTCCCTGTCAGGTATCTTGGGGTTCCCCTTATATCTTCGAGACTTCTTTATAGGGATTGTAAGGTGCTTGTTGAAAAGTTGGAAGGTCGTGTGAATGATTGGCGTAATAAGTTCTTATCTCTTGCGGGTAGGCTTCAGTTGGTGAGGTCTGTTTTATCATCGATGCATCTGTATTGGGCTTCAGTCTTCATTCTTCCTACTCGTATTATACATGAGTTAGAGCAGCTTATGAGGGGTTTCCTTTGGTGTCAAGGAGAAATGAAAAAGGGAAAGGCTAAGGTTGCTTGGGATTCTGTTTGTAAGCCAAAGAAAGAAGGTGGTCTTGGTATTCGACGTTTGGAGGATTTTAACATTGCCCTCATGACTACACACATTTGGAGTATTTTGACACATAAAGAATCGTTATGGGTTCAATGGATTCATTCTTATAAACTTCGTGGGAGAAGCTTTTGGGATGTCCCATGTTTGGGGGATGTTAGTTGGGGATGGCCCAAGCTTCTTGCGATTCGACCAAAGATTCGTTCATTTATCTGGCATAAGATCAATAATGGAAAGGACACATTGGTTTGGTTTGATAGGTGGTGTGCGTTAAGCCCAATTCGGATTTGCTTATCGCTAGAGATATTGCCCCGGCGAGTTTTAATTTATCGATTCGGTTTGTGATATGATTGCTAATGGTGTTTGGCGATGGCGGTGGATGGTTATCTCGTTTTCCTTTGTTAACGCAATTACGGTCCCTAATCTTAATAATCTTGTTGATGGATTATTATGGCGCAAGTTGGATGGTAATTTTAGTGGTTTTTCGGTTTGGTGCATGGGATTCTATCGTCTTAGGGGTGATGTGGTTGACCGGTGTAATGTTCCTTGGTTCTCTCATTGTATCCCGAGGCATGCAATACACTTGTGGCTCGCTATTAGCGTGTCAAGACTCAAGATAGGATGCGACAATGGGATGTTGGTCCTAATATTGACTTGGACTCGCATAGATGCCCGCTTTGTGACTTGGTTCCGATTCTCATTCTCATTTATTTTTGAGTGCGCTTTTCTATGCGAGTTTGGTTTCGTGTCCGGGTTTTATCTGGCATGGATGCGGTCCCGCCTTCTTTGGAGAGTATTATTCTTGTTCTTATTCCTATATCTAATGGGCGGTCGGTTGGTAGCATCATTTCTGATTATCGCTTGCGGCTACTACATATTTTATCGGATGGAGCGCAATGCTAGGATTTTCAAGCGTAAGAAGTCTCTTGTTGCGAAGTGGTTAGCATCATTGTCTCTACTATTCGGTTGAAGTTGGTTACCTTCAAGTTCAAGAAGCTAACCTCGCGGTCTCGTTTGATCCTTGATAAATGGAAGATTCCAAGTATTTGTATTTCTCACGAAGGAGTCTTAGGAGTGAGGTTGTACTCTTTTCCCTACTCGAGGTTTTCCCTCGGGTTTTTCTTGGAAAGGGTTTTTAAGAGGCGGACTTCACGGGTTAACTTGCTCCTTTGTGGAGTGGTGGATGCGGATGCTCGCTTGCTACAAGTTTTTTTTACTTGTTTATGCCTAGTTAGTTGATGTAATATAGCTAGGTCCTTAGTGTTTATGGCATGTCATAAACACTAGTTTATCAAGCTTTCGCTTGAGGTTAATGTGGTATTTCAGCCACATTCCATTTGTACTTAACATTATTTTTGGTTATATATTTACCGGGGTAAAACCCTTTACCCAAAAAAAATGTTTATGATGGAAATAGAAAATGAACCTGTATGAGGGAAATCCCATTGCTAGAAGAAAAGCAACATCGATATCAGAAGCCTTCACCACACTTCCTTCTTCCATGATGTGTCACAAAAACCTATTGCACATAACAACACAAAAGAACATAAAGATCAAACCTTTAACATAACAACTGATATGCCTAAGTCGATGACAAGAATGTTTGGTTATCAATTCATAGTTCGAGCCTAAGCGCAAGTTCAATTCTTTTCATGTCAAAGAGTAAGTTGTTTCGGTCTAGGAAAACAATACCGAGGCATTTGAACCATTAGCTCACAAAATCCGGAGAGATATGAACTATGCCCCTTGTAGACCTTTCATGTGTCGGATGTCGGGTATCGATTAATCATGGATTGGCGCCAATGATGAACCTTGATATCAAACACATACATGTCAAATAATTGCATCGCTGGATAAAAAAAGAATTAGCAACAAATAAGAATGCCATAAAACATATAATCCAATATTTTACAAACTAACACTTACACGAAGGTGATTAAAGTATCAAACTCATTTGAACATGGTATCTTACATGGACTTTTATCACCAGAAACACATGGAAATAACTTATAATGTACGGTTTATATTCATTCACGAGTCCTCGTAATTAGGATATTGATTGTGGTAGTGTTTTACGCAATCTATGATGAGAATGATATAAAATAAACTTTATAGATACTTGAGAAACGACCCACAATAACGACAAATGAGATCATAGTTACCCAAAGAGACATACTCGAGAGGCGGGCACGCAAGTTTCAAGAATGAACCAAGCCAAAGTAAAATTAACGTGGAAAATATTACGTCAACTAGTGTGTCAAGTACCTCTACTTCATGTGCTTGCATGGTCGTAATGTAAACGGATCATGAGAAAATGGCGGCATCTCGAGCTATACCGAAAAGAATATGTCATTCCGTAGGTAGCATACACAAATATTGTACCCGAGACAAAAGGTGTACCACCATGAGTTAAGTCAAGTACATGTGTTCCTTGGACATGGATGCCTATAATCTGTACCAGATCTGAGAAGAGACAATCCATCTTGTCGGTCTGCATCAAAAGAAAGATACCGAGTCATTATCTAAGACCAATAAAATTTGTAGGCAGGATACCAGTCAAAACATATCGGCATAAATGACATCAAATACCTCGACTTTTCATGTGTGAGTGGCTATTACCTGTGAGCTAACGACGAAAGGAATGCCCATTTGGCAAGTCAGAAATGAGAAATGGTAACTCAAGTGTCAAAGACAACAAATTTGGCACCAAGAAACTACTAAATATATATAAAAAAAGTAGCGAGCATGTAAGTGGCGGTGAGTTTTCATCATAAAAGCCGTTAACTTAGTAATATGCACATAGAAGAACATTGTCATACTTTCATTCCAAGTTCTTATCTCTACTCCACCCACAATGGCATAAATCTTTGAATCATCATCTCTTTGACTTTTTATAATAGGTATGTAGAAGGAATTTTCTCACGATTAAGAAGTCATTCTCATAAGTATGTGATGTTTTTATTATTAATCAGTCAGAGGCATTAATCTTGGAGTTGATAGCTGACCATTTTTGAGGTTTGAAGGATGCATGAATATGGTTGGGAAATTTACCTGTAAGCAGGGTGGTATATTGATCTCTTTCAACCAGCGTACTCAATTGGGTTTTCCATCTAAGTTTCTTGTTCAGCTTCAATTTTGGGAGCACACCTCTTGTACCGGGCCTTCTGCAGCTTCCTGCTCTTCACCTTTTAGACACCATTCTTGTCTTTTTATTTTTTTAACAGAACATAATTCCTTTTAATTAGCCTTATCGAGTACTATCGTGTATTTGGTGCCAAACAATAAGTTGAAGAGAAAATAACCTTCAGTAGTATCTAACAAATCTTCTCAATAAAACAGATATACTATATATGACTTGCAAGGATGATATTATACACATGGAGCGAGGATTCGAACTTTAGTTTCTTTGTAAGCATCAAGCGTACTTGGTTTTACGATATGTTTATGCTTTTGTAGCTTGAGTTGCCAATGCCTCCAAGCAGGACAAGGAATCGGGGATATACTTATAGCATTGCAAGGATTTCGCCCATCCTTAGATTGGTCCCAAAGAAAATTTGGACATTGCCTACCATGGTATCTTTGTTTCTCCTCTCATGTTTCTAATATTGGTTTGTAAATTCGGTTCCCTTCTATAAATTTAGCTATACAATCTCCTTCAAGTGACCTTCCTAGCATGAAGTAAACATTGGTTAGCGGGCAATGATTTTTTGCAAGGTCGCTGGAGTTAGTATCGTTAAATAAAGTTTACCGCATAAGAGCCTTCTCGTTGCATCAATCCTACACAGCCTCTCTAACTTCTTCTCATAGAAAGGACATCTCCACTGTTATCCGCACTTTCTTATAATTGCTTGAAGTTCCTCGCGAGTGTACAAATTGCATTGACTAATATTTTTTGTAATGTTATAAATTTCCAAGCTTTTTACTTGATAGAGAAGGAGTCCATTCTGGAGTTTATTCCAATCTGAAACTTCTTTCATACGTTCTACCAGTTGAAACCATTGAGCCCATTGAATGTAGCAATGAATGGCCACCATTTTCTAGCTTGTCTCTCTACAAAAATGACACAATCATGTATTAGAAATTAATAGGACGGGCAAAATGTAACTAATGGATGGAGCAGAATAGTAGTAACCTTATTGCTTTTATTAATCTCATTATCTTTAAGTAATACTGCTTGGTATGTAATAATAAGTTTATGACCACATATTTTCTTTTTATCTTTTTACTTATTACTTGGGGTTCGGTGCAAATTAGCGATATGTTTATGACCACGATCAAAACCGATTGACCATTTTGCTATTTTTTACATGATTGTTATACTATGTCTTACCGAGTTGAAGTTATACACCGCTATTGCTGGATCGCATGTCTTGCAATGACCGCCTAACGTATATTAAATAATGATTGGCAGGTCCATGTGGTTTAGCATTTGTTCAATTGTGTTAACTGTTAGAAAAATAGGGAAAAATAGATAATACAATCATACTCCGTAGCACTTTCTTACTATTTTCCAGATGCATACACTCGAGGGATTTACCTAACACATACTAATATTAATAGATGAACATTATGCATTGCTTCTGTTCACAATAGTTAACCATGTATTTGTGGCTATGAACATAAAGGTTGAAAATAAGAAGAGTTTGAACAGGTCACCTCATTGGTAAATTATGATTTCAACCTATAATAGATTTCCATCAAAGGTGATGACTTTGAAACCGGGTCAAATAATTTTGTAAGGGAGTTACTCTATGCCTCTGCCTGCACGTACAAACCAATGCACATATGAGGTGTAGAAACTTTGCTTTTGTTAAAGATTATGAATTAAGAACTAAAAAGCTTTAGTCTAAAGATTTTCATCATAAACCTATGTACTAATAAGTTAACAAATACTGTAATATATAACTTATCTACACTCTAAGAAAAAGCAATAAATACCATATATTTATTAGTGCAACAAACATTAGGCAAGGCAAAGAAGAACCATAAAAAGAATAAAACAACCATGTTGAATGAATATTTGCAGATTAAGCTGATCATCGATAAATCAACAAACAAAAACGATGATCACCCACATGGCCATATTAAAAATTAATGACCTTCAACCGTTTTTGTGTATGTTATGGAGGTCGATCGTACATTGAACTAAAGGTTGGAGAAGGTTGAGATAGCCGTATTATCAACTACAATAAAAGAAGCGAGACGTACGACTAATAACACATCTTTAACAATCTCACGGGTGAACTGTATCGGATATAATATATAATCATGGGTGAAAGATTTTTATTTTGTACAAATCTCCGTTCCTTCTTCAACATCAACGGTTGTGTAGAAAGAAGACAGTCACTCGATAGATAAGACACCATCTGATCCAACCGTGTCGATAGCATCAACAATCATGGTTCCAGTAACATCACCGTTTCCAGCAGAGGTTGAAGCACATAATATCATCGTTTCAATCTGTTTGACAATACATATAACATTTATTCTAAAACTGAAGATTTCATCTTAAATTAATAATAAGTATCATTATTTTCAATGATAATGATACTTATTATTCCATCTGTATAAATAGTTAATGATCAAATAGTATAATTGAATCAAAACCCGTCCGATGAAATTGTGTATTAACTTAATTCATAAATATATTTTTGACATAAAAGGTTCAATTGGAAATGAAATTGTGTATCTTTGTACCTAATGACATGTCCATTTTCTTCTCTGTCATTGCAATTGCAGCTTATGTAAGGGTTTTGTTGCCATCTGTAAGGACTCCATCGAACATATAATCTTAAGTAAAATAAAATCCAAACGATATAGTACTTGATGCATATATAAGCAGAAAAAGCTAACCAATCCCAAACACCCTTTTAAAACTTTGAATTTCACTGTACTCTTTTGGAAACTGAGTAATGCTAATATCTAATTTTCACCTTGCAACAATGCCTCATAGAACCTGCAGTTACAACATTCTTATATAAACATGTAATCTTGGTATGCTTTATCTCAATTGATAACCCTTTGACTGTCTCTACCCATTGAACAAATAGCTATCGTTTAATTCTACAATAAAATGCATATATAAGATTAGTCTTTATCTCAATTGATGCATATATAAGATTAGTCTTTCTTTGGTGAATTTTGTAGCGAATTTTACTTTCTAGTATTCAAAGTTCCTAACAACATGATACTTATTATTCCATCTGTATATTTTATATATTTATTTAATTGATAGTCTGACCACGTTTCTTACCAGTCCCACCATCACCAGCATGGCTTTCCGAGTCATCCATAGACGAACTATACTCAGGCAAAGGAACAACACCAGAATCAATCCGCTCAACATCCTCAACTAACAACTCATAATAATTCTTAATCTCTTCAACCGATTTCTCCCCAGGTACCTCACCACAATTTTCTCCCACCTCTCCTCATCATCCTCGTCAGGATATGTAACTATCGCCTCTTCAAACGCAACATCCTGCTCTCTTAAAAAAATATAAAAAATTAAACGTGAAATAAGAATAGACTTTCTTTGGTGAATTTTGTAGCGAATTTTACTTTCTAGTATTCAAAGTTCCTCACAACATGACATAAGCATATACTTTTATGGTTTACTAAATGGACCTCTTTTTCTGGTAGTGATTTCGAGTGAGATTCGCTTGTTTCATTTTATGATACTATTGTATATTTGTATGATAGTAACGTTGAGGTAATATGGCTTTTCAGTTTATGAAACGACAATGCTAGCTATCATTCAGACATTTTGGAAGATATGTAAATTCGGAACGCTTTACCCCAGTGGTAATAATGACCTCTAACAGACATATCCTCGTGCGTAAATGGATGATGATAAAGCATTAAAACATTAAAATAAATGATCGACTTAAGAATAAGAAGAAAACTTGTTGACAAACAAAAAGATTAAAAGGAACTATAAGCCGTATCAACAAAGATACAGTTCCAACATTAGCTCACACATAGTACAGGAAAGTTTTCGCTCAAAAGTTCGGAAATTTATGCAAGTTTTCGCTCAAAATAGTATTTGTAACAACATAGGTTATAATCTTGTTCAAATTCTTTCTAAATAAACAAAAATATTTGCGGATCCTAACGCTGATACCGGTCAAGCATCTAAAATAGAACTGTAGCAAACTCAATAAAATACACATTAATAACAATTGTAAAATAGAATAGTCATTTAAAAGAAATTATCATTCGTTAACAAATATATCACCAAGACATTGAACAATCAGAATTATTGAAATACCTTGACATTACATTGCGTGATCATAATCTTGCTAAGCGTGCATTGCCCGAGAATGCAATTTGTTTAGGCGCACACCATTATTAGAATGTCATTTTGACAATAAAAGCATGAAATATGTTGAACCATCAAATGTTTACCGCACCTTATCAACATCGAGGATGAGCGACCAAAGGAGCTCGCATCTGAACCTAGTCCAGTTAGAATATTGAGAACACCATTTGGAAGCCCCACCTCTTGCATACTTCACCTAATTCTAGGCACGTGCGAGGAATTGAATAGCAAATGATAAAGATAAGTGTGGCTAACACCATGGTGCAAATTTAAGAATATTAAAGAATAAAAATAGGACTTACAGAGATGCCGATTCGATGGTTTAAGTATTGCAAACACAACCGGTGCCAAAGCAGCACAACTTTCCATGTAGCCATTAGCAATGGGTAGTTCCTACAATAAATAACAATGTGTAAGGACAAAAATCCATCTTACAACATAATGCCCTATGATTGCACTATGTAAAATACAAATTAAACAATTCTGAATGATCTAAGAGAGGGAATACCGTGGAGTAATTAGCCCAACAACACCAATAGGTTCCTTAATTACATGACATTTAAATGTATCGATTGGAAGCTCAATAGGCGCATTATGTTTTTTATCCAAAGCTTCAGCAAGATTAGCGTTATACTCGAAACATCCAGCAATATCATCCTGAATAAAACACAGGTTATTAGAGTTTTTGAGAAAAGATATATTATGAATGAAACGTATATAATTTTTTACGTATATGTTTTGTTTAGGGTTACCTAAGTTGTAGGGATTCTTTTACATAATTGGTTGAATAGACTTATAATTTTGGACTTGCAACACATATTCCAAAAAATCATGTTGCCTTAGTGGTAAACACACATGTTATTCATCCAAATAACCAAGGTTCGATTTTTGCAAAGCTTATGTTTTATAATCAAATTTCGAAAAATAATACATAAATTCGAAATTTAATTAATAGCTAATTAAATTAAAAAAAAGCGACTTAGGTGAATGACATTTATGATGACATGGCACTAAAAAATTACATGGCGTTGAGGTGGCGTTACGTGGCATTGAGGTGGAATAATGACATCGTATCGCCCATATTATATAATGTATAGATATCGTGTATATATATATATATATATATATATATATATATATATATATATATATATATATATATATATATATATACGCACCCTTATAAACACCAATATTCCCAACCTAATACACACCATGCATTTTAAGATTCAGACACCCGACCCTTTCTCCGAACCTAATTTTTCACACACCAAACCAACATCACAACCTAAAAAATATCAATACCTACAAACATATACTGTAAAAAACACACAATACATATACAACCTATTTCTTATCTTTGATATCTCTCTCTAAACCGAACCCTTCTCTCTCTCTCTCAACCACCAATTGTTGAAGCTTTTTTACCTACCATCACTACCGCCGTCTGCTAAGTAGCCACCATCTCTCAGTGGTTTAGGTTGTTTAGGTAGGCCAGGTGGCTTTGGCTGATGGTTTGGTTGTTGGCTTGGGAGATTTTGAGAAACGGTTTGCGAGTATTGATTTTGGTTGTTTGTTTTTTGAATATTTTTTTGGAGATATGTAGTTTTGATAAAAAAAAAAAGTTATTGACTTCGATTGTAGATCTATCTTTTTTTAAGCTTTTTGGTCACTTTCTCAAGAAATATTCAATGGTGAAAGCAGTTAGAAGTTAGATCTGATTACATATTGAGTTTTTTTATTAGGATGTAAGTTATATGGTGTCTCTTATGTTTATGTTTTTCATTTCAGAAATGATTTTAAATTTTGAAGTATTTAACTTTATATGGAATAAAAATATGTTCTTTTAAGTTACTGGGAAAAAAATCGATTAGTTAAAATGACTATATTAAAATACCATATCAGGTGTGTTGATTTGTTGCTTTTTTAGATCTTGGTGGTTTCGGTGATATAGGGAGCTTTGATATTATCAGATTTATGACAAACCTTTAGACATTTTTTTAATCTTTATGCTCTTTATTGAGATTGATGTATATCATTGTAGCCAAAATAAAGGCTAGCATGTGATTAGTTTGTTGTTTAGTCGACTGTGATGGTTAATGGAGGCAAACAATGCCATTTTTAAGTTGGTTCATTACTGTGTATGTTCTTATTGTGTGGTTTTTATGTGTTTGATACTCCAGGTTTGGTGGAAAATTCATGTTTATTGTGGTAATGAAAGTTACAGGTAACCATTGTCGTTACGAGTGGTCCGAATATTGGTTTTGATGTTATGATGTCTTCAGTTGTTGGAAATTTCATGATCTGATAAGAGTTAATGTCTTTCGGTTCATTTTGTTTATTACGAGGCAATGACGCAACAAGTTCAAAACACGAGTTCAAAGTAATTCTTTGCATTTTCGTTTGCAGTCAAAAATATTGACTGAGCCTACCTTTTTGGGATTAAACATTTGAAACTTTGAAAAAATTGAACTTTTTGAAATGAGAACATTTCAAAAAAATTCAACTTTCGAAATTCAAAATTTTTTGAGCCACACAAAAGTTTTTGAAAAATGTATGAATTGTCTTTTATCCGTGACTAGATAAGCATGGCATACTAACCTACTAATAAGTAAAGAATAAGAACAATGGAGAGTGACATAAAAATATAGACAAATGTAAAAATGGTTGTCTATTATTGACTTGTAAAAATGGGTTGGGATATAGTTTTTGACTTTTCAGAAATAAAGATTGATATACAGGTTCAAACTTTTCGTTTACGGGAATTTGTTTCGATTACTCAACAAACAAAATACAATATAGTCATTGGACTTCAATAAATGCAAGTAGTTTTTTTTTATGGCAAAACTAAAGCTAATTAGGTTAAGTTAACTGGAAAACTATTACTACTTAATTTATTCTATACAAATTGGATACACATCATAGAGCAAGTGAACAAAGATACAGAATTACAAATGTTATGAAATGACAAACCTGCACATTCATAAAGCAAGTGAACAGAGATACAAAATTACAATAAATATTTTCTATTTACTTGAACTCTCTTCTAAACTAATATCCTTAACCTAGCGCTGAATGATAAACAAAATGATTTGTAATAAAAGCTAAAAAAGAAAGAAAAAGAACTTAAAAATATCGATGCAGCTGGAATATGTCAAAAACTGTATACCGCTTGGCTATGACATCTAAATTAGCTATGAAATGAATAACCTATTCGCCCATGAGTACATGAAAAATATTAAGACAATGATGTTAATCGAAACAATCCTAAAGTTGATATAAAACAATGATTTTTTTGACATTTCAAACTGTAAAACATACTGACACACTAGAAGATTGGAGTGCAGTGGCTTAAACTCAAATCTTGGATTCTCGTCTTAAACTGTCGCGTCGGTGATTTTGAGTTTGGCGTACCAAAGCTGTTTGGCACCACATTTCAGGGTATCAGTTGTGTGCAAATTTCAGTGCCAAACTCATTTTTTTTTTTTTATAAAATGTAAAACAATATATTCTAAAATTACTTTATTCATTAAAAAAACATTACAATAAAAAAAACATAAAACTTAAAAGATAAAAATTACAAACTAGTTATAATTTTTCCAAACATGTTCCATAAGGTCATCTCGAAGATCGTTGTGTATTTTCTATATCTACGAGTTCTTTGTGTTTCGAACACGTAAATCACATCTTTCGATTCATTCCGTGTAATATCCAGCGTTGGATCAACGAACACATCTCTTAAATTCACTACGTATTTTTCGTCTTCCAATATCATGTTATGCAACATTACACACCAATTCATGATCCTTCTCAAAGCGTTGATTTCGAAAGCGTGCGGGTTGTCGTATAATTCCCAACGACCTTGTAGGACTCAAAGCTCTTTCGATATCCTTTCTAGAACTTTCTCGAATTATTTTAAACCTCAACGTTTTTCGGACCTTGCAATGTAAAACGTTTTCACAAACACTGGACCATGTTGGATAAATGCCATCCGCTAGATAGTAACCTTTGTTGTACACATGCCCATTTACTTCAAACGGGCATTCCGGAAATTGTCTTAAGCAAGTTCATCATCAAATAACGGAGAACCATATAAAACATTTAGATCATTATTTGCACCAGGAACCCCAAAATAAGCATGCCATATCCATAACCGTTGATCCGCAACCGCTTCTAACATAATAGTTGGGTATTTATGGCCACGCCTTTTGAATTGAGGGCTAAGGCTTTTGGGCAATTTTTCCAATCCCAACGATACAATCAATACTCCAGAGCATTCCGGAGTCCATGTTTTTGTTTATGCAATGCATATAACATTTCAATATCACTAAAGTGGGCTCCTTAAATACTTCTCAGCGTATAAAACATGTATGCATTTTGTAAAGTCGATTAAACATTGTCGTTGAGTTAGTTCGACAATTTGCAAGTACTCATCAAACGATCGGTAGCGATCTTGGTACGCTAATTGCAGTATAGCGATGTGAACTTCAAAATAGGATCAATACTTTTACGATAGGTAGCATCATAACCATCTCTAAAAATTGAAAGTATTTGGGAAGGGTCAAGCATCATAACTTAGAATAAGCATTAACTATTTTTTAAAAGTGTAGAGCTCATACGATACCTTCGTCGAAAATTCTCTTCCGGATATTTAGGACCAATCTCTGCGTCGCCAAAATAGTCGTCGATTAGACGTTCGCCGCCGTTCTCGCTGGCGTGGTATATATGCCCTCCTTTAGGACTCGATCTTGATCCACCGGCTTCTTGATTACACAAATTCATATATTGTTCATACTCTTGATACGAACGAATATATCTCTCGATCGTCTTTAAAAAATCTTCATAATTGTCTAAAGGCTTCCGTGGGATGGTTTGGATCCATAATGAAAGAAAAATGAGTGTTTTTGAGGTGTGAATTAGGTTTGAAGTGTGTGAAAATATGGAAGAATAAGGAGGTTTTATAAAAATTTGGGTACAAATTCAAAAACGGCTATATTTGCCACCACCAACGGCTAGTTTTTCAAAAAAAAAAAAAAAAAAAAAAAAAAAAAAAAAAAAGTCATTGTTAAGTTTGGTAGCGAGGACTTTGGCATGACAGAGAGGTAACGGTCTTGGCTGACAGCGTCAGCACTAAAGGGTTTGCACGCAGCAGCAATTTCACCGCACTTCGCTCTAATGCTTTGTAAATTTGGTAATATTTAAAAACTTTTAAGCTTTTAGGGTAAAGGGTTTATTGTCTTCGTAATTATTTGTCATGAAAACAAACAAAAACATGTACACAAAAAATGAGTGCACGTAAACAAATGGCCGTTACTTTTAAAATATATAACCAAAAATAATGTTATACAAATAGAAAAACACGGTCATATGAAAATGTGAAAATCATCTTTCACGAAACATTGTTGAAAAATGATATATGTGTGTGTGTGTGTGTGTGTGTGTGTGTGTGTGTGTGTGTGTGTGTGTGTGTGTATATTTTTTGTAACAAAAATTGCTATTCTCTTTTGGGTAAAGGGTTTACATTAACCTCAAGAAATACATTAAAGAGCTTGATAAACACTAGTGTTTATGACATGCCATAAACACAAAACCTAGCTATATTACATCAACAAACTAGGCATAAACAAGTAAAAACTTGTACCAAGCGAGCATCCCGCTGCCCACCACTCCACGAAGGGAGCAAGTTAACCTGTGAAGTTTGCCTCCTTAAAACCCTTTCCAAGAAAAACCCAAAGGAAAAACCTTGGAGTAGGGAAAAGAGTACAACCCTTACCCGCACTCCTTCGTGTATACATATACTTGGAATCTTCCATTTATCCAAAATCAATCGAGACCTCAAGGTTAGCTTGAACTTGAAAGTAACCAACTTCAACCGAATAGTAGAGACAATGGTGCTAACTACATCAAGAATGAAGACTTCTTACGCTGAACGACCTAGAATTATGCTCCATCCAAACGAAGCACGAGTAGCAAAGCAAGCAATAATCTAGAAAGGATACTACTAACCGACCGCCCTTAGATAAAGGAATAAGAACTCTTGTAACAATATTCTCCAACGAAGGTGGGACCGCATCCATACCGATAAACTCCGCACCGAAACCAAACCCGCATAGAAAATTGGCACTCAAAAAATAAATGAGAATGAGAATCCGAACCAATTCACAAAGCGGGCATCTAAGCAAGGCCAAATCAACGTCAGGACCAACATCCCATTGGCGCATCCTATCCTGAGTCTTTAGCTTCTGTTGAATAGCGAGCCACAGATGTATAGCATGCCTTGGAATACATTGAGAGAACCAAGGAACATTACACCATTCAACCAAATCAGCCCTAAGACGCAGAGATTCCCACGCACCCGAGACTGAAAAATAACTAAAATTGCCATCCAGGTTACGCCATAATAATCCATCATCAATATCATTTAGAGTAGGAACCGGTAGAGCATCTAACAATGGAAATCGAGATAACCAATCCAATGGCCATCGCCAACCATTAGATTCAATAAGATCATAAACCGAGTCAGATAAATTAAACCCCGCTCGTGCAATATCTCTAGCAGTAAGTAAATTACGAATCGGGCTTAACTGACACCACATATCAAACCAAACCGAAGTGTCCTTCCCATTATTGATCTTATGCCAAATAAAAGGACGAACCTTTGTTCTAATGGCCAGAAGCTTGCGCCAACCCCAGCTAACATCCCCCAAACAAGGGACATCCCAAAAACTTCTCCCACGAAGTTTATACGAATGGATCCATTGCACCCATAACGACTCTTTATGTGTCAAAATACTCCAAATGTGAGTAGTCATAAGCGCAATGTTAAAATCCTCCAAACGACGAATACCAAGGCCACCTTCATTCGTTGGCTTACAAACGATTCCCAAGCAACCTTAGCCTTTCCCTTTTCATTTCTCCTTGACACCAAAGGAAACCCTCATAAGTCGCTCAAGCTCATGGATAATACGAGTAGGAAGGATAAAAACGAAGCCCAATATAAATGCATCAAGATAAGATGATCTCACCAATTGAAGCCTACCGCAAGAGATAAGAACTTATTGCGCCAATCATTCACCCGACCTTCCGCTTTTTCAACAAGCACCTTGCAATCCCTATAAAGAAGTCTTGATGATATAAGGGGACACCAAGGTACCTAACAGGAGAGAACCTTCGCAAACGGCATAGATCGGAGAATAGCAATTTTAATAGCATTTGGAACATTACAAAGAAAGTCAGACTTTTAGGGATACTGGGACAAGACCAAAAGTTCTTGAAATCCTCCAAGGCCCGCATAATGACATTAATGTAATCCCGATGGCCTCTAGCAAACAAGAAGAGGTCATCGCAAAACAAAGGTTAATAATTATTGTTGCTCACACAAATGATGAAACCGAAAGTCAACCGAATTCAAACCTTTTTCTCGCAATATAAGAGTTAGCACTTCCATAACCAACAGAAACAAGTATGGAGATAACGGTCACCTTGTCTAAGGCCCCGCTTACCTTTAAACCAGCCATGGAGATCGCCATTAACACATATGGAATAAGACGAGATGATATACAAACCATGATCCAATCAACCATTTTGGAGTTAAAACCAAAACCAATCAAAATAGCCCTAAGAAAATTCCAATCAACCGTATCATATGCCTTCTGAATATCAACCTTAAACGCACATCTAGGAGGACCCCTTCCTCTATGATAATTCCGCATAAGCTCTTGGGTAAGTAATATATTATCAGATATACGACGACCAGGAACAAATGCCGATTGATTAATACTAACCAACTGACCAAGGCCTTCTTTAATACGATTAGCAAGGATTTTGCTAATGCATTTATACATGACATTACAGCAAGAAATAGGCCGATAATCATTAATCTTAGATGGGGTAGACACTTTAGGAATCAAAGATATAATAGTATGATTAATCTCCTTGAGAAGCTTACCATTAATAAAAAAATCACGCACAGCAGTCCTAACCTCAGCACCCACAATATCCCATGCTTTCTTAAAGAAAGCAGCCGTGTATCCATCGGGACCAGGAGCTTTATCATCCCCCATAGAAAATATAGCATCCTTAATCTCCGCATCCGTAACATGACGAACCATTGAACCAGCCAATTGAGGAGGAAGAACATTAGAGAATATACCATAATCATCAAAAAGAGTACAATTTCCTTCCATACCAAGAAACTGCTCATAGTGAGCAACAAAAGCACCGCAACTCGATTACCCTCGTACAAGACATTGTTTGCATCTCTAACCAATTCAATTCGATTACGGGCACATTTGCTTTTAACAATATTGTGAAAATAGGCCAGATTAGAATCACCGCATGAAGCCATTGAACTTTAGATTTCGCTTTAAAACCGTTCTTCATCTAACGTAGCCTCCTTATAAGCAAGAAGATAGTGAGCATGTTCATCCCGTAGTTCGTAATTAGACGGATCGTATCAATAGCCTTTTGACGCCATCTAACTCCCCGCCGAATCCTAACTACCCGCTCATGAAGATTACCTTGGTCAGTGCAAAAGCTATTAAAAGGAGACTTCAACCCCTTTAAGCGTTGAACAACACGATACATAGCACAACCATGAACATTAAGATTCCATCCCTCATTAACCGTATCACTAAACCCATCTTTATGAACCAAGAAGTTCGAGAATTTAAACGGTTTAGGCTTAGGCTTAGTAACCTGAGGAATACGCAGAACACACGGAGAATGATCAGAAATACGATAAGGTTGAAATATGGCAAACGAACCTGGAAACAAGTCAGCAAATTTCAGATTGCCCATCACCCGATCAATTTTCTTCAATGTACCAAAGGAACCTCTTGGTTTCTGATTCCAAGTAAAATGAAGACCAGTACTATTAATATCCTCAACCTCCATTTTCTGAACACAATCTTTGAATTCACGATAGCAATGTCGAGCATAACTACCACATGAATGATCTTCCAACTTTAAAGCCGCATTAAAATCCCCAACAAAACCCAAGGCCTAGTACGCATAAACCAAAGATGGCACACAAGATTAGACCAAAGGCACGCCGATGAACATAATAATTATCAACAGATACAAAAGAACAAAAAAGTTTTGTCGTCCGTCCGCAGATTAACTCGAACATGCATAACCTGGTTAGTTTGAGACATAATCATCACATCAACAATATCATCATTCCAACCAAGTATAATACGGAACCCTTATCACATTGACTACCATTTGACGTCCACTTCCACCGACGACAAACTTTACGACATGTATCATACACTACCAAGCATCAACATGAGATTCCAAGATAGCACATACACTAAGATTATTATCATTGACCACTGCTTAACCTCTTTTGTTTAGGGAATGGTTCAAACCCTTATATTCCAAGAGGCGATACTAAACATCGTGGACATTCGTAATGTGAGTGCTTGCCCCTGATTTGTCAAATAAATTACCTGTTTCATCATAAATATTCTCAATCACATCATCCTCATCTAACTCATTATTATCATCCTCATCATCATCAGTAGCCAGAGAATCAAACGGGTTAGATGTAGACACATTAGCGCCTAAATTTGGTTTACTAGTTTTAGGTGTAGGATATATAGTACTAGAAATAACTTTGGGAGCAGATTGGTTATCCTTATTCACCTCAACATCTTTAACAGTAGGAGAAGTATTATGTGAAGTAAAAGGACCTACCGGGTTAGATGTAGCCACTTTAGGATTAGGGGTGATCCGCACTAGTACTAGTACTTCCTTGAACCGGATTGCTAGTAGAAGGTGTGGAGACAGATTTAGGCCTATATCGCATATTTTTACCAACAGGACCCCATTAAATACAGCCCGGTTCTATTATCCCTAGCATTCTTTTTAGCTTTACCCTTTTTCCCAACAACTTGAAATCCATCCTGGTTTACCTCCTCAACCGGTGTAGTCACAACTTTCTTAGGACAAGTATCACAAGAATGACCAAAAGTCAAACAAACATCACATCTAGGAGGTTTCCATTCATATTCCACCCTAATAGTTTCAGAAGAGAAGCCAAGCCTATCCATGTATGGTACCCCCACAGTAATAGAGTCCTTAAGAGGAGCATGAGAATCAATTTCAATTAAACACCGAGCAAAACTACTCCTACCCCAAGAATCAGTACACATAGAACTAGTATAGGAATCAAGCATAATCGGCTTACCAATGTGTGTTGCAATAATACTAATACCATCCTCGAGAATACCGCAATGGAACATCATGTAGCTTAACCCATACCGGATACGGTGAATTCCTCTTTCGTCAAACTAGTACTCATGGTCCACTTCTTTAGAATAATAGGGTGTTTTTGATCATCCACGGACCACCTTCTAAAACATTCTCCAAGCCAACCCGAGAGTCAAACTTAAAGAAAAAGAAGCCTTGTGCATTCATCATAATCCGCTTAAGACCATATTTAGCCCAATTGTTGTAACAAAGTACTCAACCACCGGGAATGCAATACGCTTGCCAATGAAATATCCATACAAGGTGTTATCAAATTTAATGCTAATATTTTCTACCACCTTACGAGGAATGGACACGTCAACTCCATTAAAAACATTATCAACTTTAAGTTCACGAAAGTTAGACTTACCTTTGACAGATTAGCTTGAGTACCTTGAGTATGAGTCGTTTGAGAACCACTAGCAACTCCCACATATGACGTTGGGCTGAATTTCGCTTGTTTGAACAATAGGGCTTTCATTAGTATTAGATTCATTCGTCACAATACCTTTGAACTTGCCACTTGCCTAGCCACACTAATCCCATCACCTTCTTGCAAATTACTATCAACAAGGTTAGTATCATGACTTTCGATTGAGGTAGACCACCCAACCACTCACCAATGTACCGTATTTGTATTCTTGTCTTTACCACTTCTAGCTACACCACTAATCTCCTCAAGAGATGGGAAATTAGTTTTAGAAACCCGGTTTGTGCCCTTACCATCATCATCCCAAAATAAAGTATCATGCTTACCATGTTGCATACTTGTATCATCATACGCACCAAAGTTACCCTCAAGAGAGCCACCATGGCTAGAAAACTTACCAATATCTTGCAACGGACCGCCAGAATAAACGCCACCCACATCCGATTTGAATGCGATCGATTTGTTCCCGTATCCAAATTAGGGTTTCGCAAAACCCTCCTAGCCATAATTGGTTTAGTTACACCATCGGTTCAGTATTACCTTTCAACCGTTTCATACGCCGCATCCAAAGCCTCCAAATCAACCGTAGTATCACTTCTTTATCCATAACACATGCAGTGAGAAGCGGCGATACAAGGAAAATCAAAACAAAAAGAAAACGAAACCCTAAAAACGATAAACCAAGAAAGCAGAAGCACCCGTCTAATCCTCCAAAGCGATAGCCTTAAAAGAGTTAAGGCATGATTTAACGCACAAGTAAACTAACCAAATCCCACCATGCTTAGTGCAATTAAGATATAGATAATAGCGAGAACACGAAACCCTAAAAACACGACTACACCAAACCCTAAAATCGGCGATTGCAAGAATAGAAACAATTAAGTAACACACGAATGTATTGACCGAATTGGAGCAGATTAATGCAATAAAGAAGAGATTAGGGAAGACATATGTCGATTTAGTAGGATTTAGGATTCGTAGAAAGCACCGAGAAAAATCGGTTTTAGGGTTTTCCTATCTCGTATCTCTACCTCTAATCTTGGGTTATTGTAAAAAAAAAAAAAAAAAAAAAAAAAAAGAAAATTGCTATTCTCAAAGTAATGGTGTTGATTAAAACTAGATTTACGGTGACCTCAGGATGTTGTATGTTCAAAGCTTTCTCAACAATCGTAAGTTTTTTAAGATCGATTAAGCACTTCCACATTTGCTCCTGTTTATCGATCAAAAAACTATTGCCTTCAAGGCCGCAACCTCAGCAACTATGTTAGGTTGATTGGAATATTCTTTTGGTGTAGGTAATTGTACCTCTCGCTCTACATCTACATGTATCTCTCCATCTTGTGCACCTGCATCTACATGTATCTCATCATCTTGTGCACCTGCATGTACCTATGAAACAATGTATTTAAATTGCTTTCAATGTTGTGGGAAAAGTTAATAAAATAGACAAAACAATTTTTAAGTATGGTTGTATCAGAATTTATAGTTTTTTATGGTCATAGACCACAAGTGGTCAAAAACCTTCCAGTTAGACACTTTATAGTATTAATGTGGGGGGGGGGGGGCATAAATCAAGCAATTATTGGATATATACTTGATGCTGTAAAACGAAGTTTAGCAAATGGTTATCATTTGCATGACAAGGGGTATATCTAACCATGGCCAGAAAACAGTTTCTCGGAACAGGCTAATTCGATCTTGATTCTTTCCTAACTTACCTTTAATCGTTTCTAGATAATTTACCTTGGAACGAACAGTTATCTTAGCATCAAAGTATCTGCTTAGATTTTCTATTTAGGCTTTGACTAATTAATAACGACAGCGGCTTGAGTTTGACTAGATTAATCCCTTAATTGAAATTGGAAAACAAAATATAAGGTTAGGGTTCAAACTTTGATTTTGATTTTAATATTGGGTTTGATTCTGATGAGGTTGAAAGGTAAGAGAAGAGGAAAGAGACCGAGTTGGTGTGTTTTGGGGTAGTTTGATCGTGTGTGTTTGTGTTATGGGATGTTTTAATAAAAGGTCGCTTAAGAATATAAAGTAGCCCAAATATTTTATTACGTCGCTCAAGAATTTGAAATGAAAAAAGAGTTTATAAAGTATTTAAAAAATATTATTTTTTACAAAAGTACTGACAGAAGTACAAAAAGGCGAAAGTAAAAACAAAAGTTGCTCACTGTACCAAGCTGTAAGTCGCTTAGGTTGCTCAACATTGGGAAGAGGCAAAAAGAATACAATAATATTTTTTGAAGTTTGACTTTTTTAGTAAAAAATGACAAACTAGAAGGTCGCTCAAAGTATAAAAAGTCGCTTGATACATTTCGCTCAAAAGTACACCTAGTTAGGCCCTACAAAAGTAGTACAACAATGATTGGTAGCGACTTTATTGGGTGATGATGAGTGGCCTTTACTCATCATTTTAAGCCCGAAAACCCACAAAGCGTCTAAAACACCGAAATATACCCATTTATATTGCGAGATATCCTTGGATTGTGTTTTTATGTGTTTGTACAAAGGATAAAAACAGGGCAAAACCGGATGAATTGAGCTCATAATGGAAAAAGTGCTTTGCGGACGGAGCCGGGAGTGGATTTTCTATATTTTTGGATCCCGGGACACGTTTTTGGAGTGAGATTGGGAAAACATACTCAAAACCAAACCCTAAACCCCAAATTACCATTCTACCCTTACCCAAAACCAAATTACCATATTACCCTTTAAATCAAAATCAAAATTCCTATTTTTACCCCCGAACCTAAATTTTTATTTAAAACCATTTTTTTTAATTAAAACCATTATTTTCATTAAAAAACATTTTTTCTTTACAAAAAATACATTTTAAATCTTTTAAACAAAATACATAATACAAATAAAACCCTATACAACCTTTAACCCCTTTCATTTTGACCCACCCTTAACCTCCTTGAACCTTTAAGAACCATTGAACCCCTTTCATTATCCTATTTGAACCTCTAACATTGAACCACCCATCACATTTTACCCATTGACTCTCCTCTCGGTTAATCTTCAAACCAAAGAAAACATAACCCAATATAAAACTCAATCCTTGGCGCCAAAATTCCCAAGCCTTTCCCCTCCTCTCTGTCCCTCTCCATGGCGAAACAAACAAAGAATGTTTACATGTCTCTCCGACTCTCACCTCCATCACGGCAATCCAAGGATTTTATAAAGTCAAAGTCCAATCAATGGTCGTGATGCAATGCTTGGTGACGAGGGTGATTCAATGGCTATGATGTATTGAGGACAAGCACAAGCTCAAACATTTCACTCTTTCTCTCTCACAACAAGCACATCACTAGAAGATGAAGCTTTAAGGTCAATTTGAAGTTTGTTGTTTATGATAAAGTCGCTTTTTTAGTTTCCAAAGTCTTTCGGTTTCAAAATCAATTTGTCTTTAAAGGGTGTTTTGTCTTGAACTTGTTTTGGGTCGAATTCCCATCTTGACCCATTTTGAATCTCAAACCAAGTTCAAATTGGCTTTAATCTGATTTATCTAATTTATGTTCAAGCATGAAAAGTAGTTTTGATAGCTTTTTTTAGTTTAAAATCATCACAAGTCTTATAATGATTCCAATTGTCTCCATAAGCCCTTTTAACGACCCTCTTAATGCCTTGTTTCAAGTCTACATTAGCTTAAATTTAGTTTTAGGACCTTTAATATATGAACATTATGTGTTTTAGCTTTATTTAGCTTTTAGAGTTAGTATTGTAGCTTAAAAGGCCATTAAAAGCCCCTTAGAGCCACTTGTTCTGTCTTGCAGTCCTTGCGGACCACAATACCCCTTTTTGCGACTTGTAAAGCTTGTCACAAGCTTCAAATTAAGCTCCACTTTGCTTTTCTTGTTCTTAGTCATAGGAAGTTTACATAGGTTGCCTTATTTAGGAGTTTTCACCGTGTTAGATAGCTTATTTTAGTCTAACCCCCCATTTGGTATTTTAGATTGCTTTACATAACATTAGTTTAAAGCCCTTTTAAGGGCTTAATAGTTTTTCTTGCCTTGTTATTGCTTATTTTAGGTTCCCACTAATGCTTATTTAGGTAAAAGTAGGTTAGGACCATTAGATAGCTTATTTATAGCTTTTGCTTGTCCCTTTTCTGCCCCAAAACCAAACAGACCTATTCTTGTATGTATTTATTTATTTTTTCATGTCTGCTGCTGCCCATAAGCTAATCCCAACTGATTTCAGCTTTTCCATGTTTTAGTTTTTTTGTAAAAATGTCTTCATTTAGTCCCTTAGTTAGTTTGGTAAAATATATATATATATATATATATATATTGCCAAAAGTGATGAACCAGAATCGAACACGGGTGCATGCACTCGAACCACACCACAAACCATGCTTACAATCTGCACTAGTAGTTTTCCCATGCTAGGATTTCCTTTATTAATTACTTAATGACATTTAGCCAGTTTAAGCTCGCAGCCTTCAATGGCTTTTTAACAACTTATTTCTATAAGCTTTCACATGTTTTATATTTTTCCTAGGTTCTTATATAGCTTAAGTATTTTTACAAAAAGTTTTAGAATTTTTGAATATCATTTAGTAATTTTAATTAATTAATTAGTTTAATTTAGTTTTTAATTCGTAATAAAAAAAAAAAAAAAAATACCCGACTTTTTCTAAATTAATTCGTTTATTGTTTCTTATGCTTAGTAGTTGTTAGTTTAGCTATTTGCTTTACTTTCATTCTCGTGCTTTAATTTTTAGAAATCGTAACAAAAACGTAAATTCCCGATCCATTCAAGCACTTTAATAACAAACCTCAAACGAATGTCAATTCACTCCTCGTTGGGACACGACCGGGTAATCACTTGTCCGGTATCACTTATCGAGTATTCGTGGTTTTATGTGTCGATCTTTTCCTAAAGGTTGGTTTGTAATTCTCACGAGTATTTGTAATTTGATATTTTTATATATACTATTTGAGACGGATCAAATTTTGGCGCCGCTGCCGGGGAGGTTGTGTTGCGACAATATCGTTACGGTTTGATAATTAGTGACTTGAAGAACCTTCCTCGTGAAGTTATTTGCTTTCCAAAAACCCTAAAACACAAAAATATTTTCCTTTTCTTTTTGTATATATATAAAAGTTAAAAAAAAACCCAAAAATATTTTGTTTTATGTTTAATAAAAATAAAAGACATCAATCATATAACATTCTCAATTTGAATGTTATCATAATAAGTTCCCAAACAAAAGATTCAAAACTTGCCTTTGTGTCACTTGCATGAATACGCTTGTGATTATTGGTTTAAGTTCCTTGTGTTTTTGCTTCGGTATCGTTTTGATTGATTGTTTTTTGTGCTTGTGTACTCGTTTTCATATTAAAACCCCAAAAATATTCTTCTTTATTCCTCTTATCCGTTTAATTCTATTTTTCGTTATCCTCATAATCGTTTAATTCTCTTCTTTTCCCTCTATATGTTTAATTCTAATGGCGGACACGCGTACGATGTCAGAATTGCTCCAAGTACCCACCGAGGGTTACGAAGATGCTATCGTTGCACCGAAGATTCTTTCCGAGAATTTCGAGATAAACATCGGTTTAATTCAACTAATTATGTCAAATCAATTCTATGGTTTTGAGACGGATGATCCCTATGCTCACATCCGATTGTTTGATAAGTTAATTTCGACTATAAAATATAAGGATGTTCCTCGTGACGCAATTAAGTTGATGTTATTCTCGTTTTCTCTCGAGGGGGCAGCCCGGAATTGGCTCGAAAAAGAACCCCCTCAATCGATCACTACTTGGGAAGATCTCGTTTCAAAATTTGTAAATCGTTTCTTTCCTTATTCTAAAACAAAAAATCTTAAGAACGAAATTACAAACTTCCAGCAGTCTTTTGATGAAAGTTTTGGTGAGGCATGGGAAAGATTCAAAGATCTCCTACGAAAATGCCCACATCATGGTTTCTCGGAATTGCTTAAGATCGATATGTTCTACAATGCTTTAACGAAAACCAATCAAGATTCACTTAATACAGCCGTCGGTGGCAATATCTTGTATCATACCCTGAAAGATATATTGACGATCATCGAGAACAAATCGAAAGTTCCGACGTCAAGATACAAACCGGTTGTTTCTAAAGTCAATACCAATACTCCTTCTACAAAAGGATGTGATTATTGTGTCCATATTACGATTGTCAAGCCACCGATGACGACGTCTACAATGCTACAACAACTCAATATCACAAGACTTTCGTTTTCGATGATGATGTTGATGAGGACTCCACTCAAATGAATGAATTTTATAAGAGCTTGTCAGCTGAAATCGCGCCCGAAGAACCCGTAAAATCTCTAGGTATGGGGGACGAGCATCTTATCACTATTCTGGAAACGGAATCTTCTAGAGTTGAGAACCTTGTGCCAATCCCAAGTGAGTCCGAGGGTATTTTGATAAAATGTGTGATATGCCTTTTAACGATAATTCTCCTTCTCGTGACATTTCTAATGATCATTCGAGATTTTCTTTGATTCGACAATGATTATACTTCATATGATGAAGATTCGTCATCTTGTGAAGACATCGATTATGCGAGATGGTGAGGAGTACGCTCCGGGAGTTCTTGAATTTTGGACAATTCTCCGAGTGGCGGTCCCCTCCGTTGTCGAACCTATCGTTCTTGAATCTTTTCCTTCTCTCACTCCATTAATTTCACGGAAATTGATGTTCTGATCTGTGATCCGGGGAGATACTATTTCACTTGAGAAAATGCTATATGATGAAACATCACTTTCTCTTCCCGAAGGAAGTTAATGTTGAAGAAATTGTTGAAGGGAAGCCGTCAGATCCTCCGGATCTCAAGCTCAAGGATTCTTTACCCGAATTTGAAAGTTTTATCTTTGATACGGTAGAGGAGAGTAGTGGCAGTCCCACTTCTCATCCCGATATTTGTCTTTCGACTTATGAGTCGTTTTGCTTTGATATCGATCATACTGAAGATACGAGTCGTGGCTGTACCACTTCTCATATATCTCTTCTCGAGTATGATTCGTTTTGCTTTGATCTAGATCCCGAGGAGTTCTCTGGTGAACTCTCTCATATCATATCTCCTACGGAGTATGATCATTTCTATTTTGATCTTGATCTTGATCTTGACCCGGGGGGAGACATTCTCTATCATAAGAGTTTGATTATTGAGGACACTACCCCTCCTCTCCCTCCTAAGGTATTTGTTAAAAATCACCAAAAGAGCTTTAATAATGATATTCAAATTAAGGAAAATGAAAAATTTGCTTGTGAGGATGAAGATCTTATCTTGATTGTTATAAACATCTTTCTTCCATTCCTCACATATGATGTGACTTCTCCTCTCCTTTATTTCTACGGGAGTCGAGGACATCATCTTTGACCCCGGCATCTCCATTCATCATTCTTTTGAGCCGGTTGTATCTCATCGGAGTGGAACTTTCAGCACATTCAATGTTTCTCCAAACCATTTAAATGAAAGTCCGAGGGAGATTCTCTCTTCCACTTGCTCCCCCATGGACCAATGAATTCGGGGTCGATTCAAGCTAGCGACTCGGTTAACAAAAACAGTAGCTCTTCATCAATGGCACCCCATGTTTCTGTCTTCTTTCTATTTTCTAACACTAAGTGTGGGGGAATTCCTCTACTTGTTTGTTTGTTGTGTGTTTGCTCTATGTTTTCAGGATTCCCGTAGAACGTGATGATTGATGCGCCTGTTTTCAATCCAGCCACCCAATATCCGATCTTTTTGCTAACGATTATCTAGGATATCTTATTAATTCTTTTTGTGAAAAAAGATTTCGCTTCCACACTTGGCTAGTAGTATTACATTTTCCGTTCTATAGTTTACGCTTTCTGGTGGTACTTTGAATATTGAGGGCAATATTCAATTCTAAGTGTGGGGGGAGTTCTAAGCGAATTTTTATCACATGTGTACCTTCTAGTACCCTAGCACCCCCGTTTTGACCAAAATTTTAAAATTTTTATCGTTTTAAGTCAAGTATTTGCATTTAAAAGAAGTGCTTTGCACAAAAATAATGCGTTAATGCTTTGGTGTTAATGGAATTTTAGTCTTGATTAGGCTAGAACAAGGGGAATCCCGACTCTGTTAGAGTGTTGATCTAGCTGCTCTCTTAACAACTAGGCTAAGGTTTTACGCGTTGTGCAAATGAAAATGCTAAATGTGGAGTAGTTGGTTCTCTTTAGATCTTATATAAGTAATCTATGGCTTTTCCTCCTATAAGATCACTAAACGGACTAAAATACGTGCTCGTTGTCAAACTTTTGAACATTCAAAGTTTTAAGCAAAATTGATTTAGAGTCCGTTCAACTTTTTATTTAAATTTTTGGAAAAGCATACTTTTTAAAGTATGAATAATGTTGCAAAATGAAAGTATCGTAATGTTGCTTGAATGATGCAAAAGAAAAATTGCAAGTTTAAAGTTAAAGTCAAAAGTGAAAAAAATAAAAAAGTGGAAAAATGAAAATGAAAATATGAGTTGCTTGAATAAAAGTTGTTGGAATCACTCCTAAACTATATTTCAAGTGTTTGTAATCAATATGTAATAGGTTGCTTAATTAGGCTTTTATGTTAGTATTAATGCCAAGGCTTATGTAGAAAGCCCATAAGCCTTGGTCCAAGCCCAATAAGGAAAGGAAGGGAACTTGTGTGTTGCCCTAGTTCCTTTCCCTTTAAATAGTATTGTAAACCTTCATTTGAAGGGTTCGACTTTATTTGTTTTTCATCATCAGTGCTTCTTTGATATTCTTGGAATCGCTTCTAACTGGTAAATGGAACGACATTGACGGGATTACATTTTCTATCTTTGTTTGCTTAAACACATGGGCTTGTAATGTCAATTTGCCATAGTTGTATGTGTTTAGGTATAAATACCCTCCTACACTTTCCTAGGAGGGTGAGACTCTTGTGTAACCTTTCATCTTTCAATAATAATACACACACTAGTTTTCCCTTCTCACTCTAGATTCTCTCTCTAACTTGAAGATGGTGTTCTTCAATCTTCCAAGACCTCCCGATTCACCAAATCATCCATATAAATGGTCCTAACATTGGTATCAAGAGCAAGGTCGGATTTTATCATGGGTTGATTTTGTGACATTTTTCTTGTCGAATTCGTATCTTGTAAATCTGTTTTTTTACCAAGTTTTTAACTTTTTATTAAATCTTTCGGGTTTAACAGGTTTACTAAGATAGTAAAAAGTCTTGTGGTATTCTGTCCAACAGTATTTGGGATTTTTTTTGTCACCATTCTTGTGAAAATTTTGTCAAACTAGTAAGTTTCTGAATAGTCAAACTTGATCTAAATGGGTCATCATGTGCTATTTTAAGTCTCTTTTTTGGGTTTATGATGTTGGTCGGAGATCTTGGTCGAAACATCGCGGAAAAAAAGTCAACACGGTCGAAACCCTAGTTCTACGCCTAAGGATCTTCAGATTGCATACGAGTAGCTTGGAAAGTTACTCGTAAGGTACTACGCATAAGAATCCTACGCATAAGGCTTACGCGTAGTGTTTTTACGCATAAGGTCTTACGCGTAAGATTTCTTACGCCTAAAGTTTCTGGTTTACGCATAAGGTTTTCAGGTTACGTGTAAGACTGACAGAAAAATAGATGAAGAAGAGACCGACATTTTTTGACAAAACCAAAATACCAAACTTAATCACGACCTTAGTTCAATTGTTCAAGACTCGAACCTACATCAACAAATCACATTTCCATTTCATAAGCACAAAATCTATTACCTATATTGTAACAATATACATTCGACATCAATTAATGACATCATCATCATCGATTAATAACAACAAATACAACTCTTAAAACAAACCAATCCTTATCTCAGTACCATCAAAACCCATTCGAATAAAATTTAACACGACTGTGATCTCAGTTTTTTGTTATCTTGTGGTTATACTTAACCAAAAGATCTTATGGACCTTTTCATCACGACAACTAATCCATCATTGATCTTCTAACCTTATCGCAAATAATTATAGATCTCAGTTGTTTCTTTCGTACCATTCAAGGTTATGTAGAGACCTTTAGGTTAATCAGCGAAAGTAACAAATCTTCATCAATCATTGTTGAAGTCTAAGCTTCAAATTTTTTATCCGACACATAAGATCGTTTGATAACAATCTTGTTACCAACGTGTCTTTGTTCGTTTCACAAAAGACTCAACTGATACGAAAAACAGATAAAGTCGAACCTACCGTGACTCACCAAAGGATCTTGAAGTATTTATAGGCTTTCTTGATTCGCTTGAGCATAAAAGTAAGAAAAGTCGAGGAAGTTCACTTGTGATTCGTGATGGATAGATAAACAAAGGGGTTTAATCCGTGTCTATTAGACTGGATTAAATCTATTTTGATGAGAAGGATGAGATGTTTATTTGTAAAAAGGATAGATGAGAATTGATGAAATGAGGTGGAGCGTTTTGATGGCTGTAACAGAGGAGGGGGCGGACACACTTATGTGTGTAATTAGGTTTTGTGATTTTTTTTAGGTTATGACTAAGTGGGTGTTTTATATGATGCTACATGGGTATGACTTGGACCAGGTGCTAATGGGTTGTACGTAATTATTGGGCCCTTGTTTCTCTAATTTTGGTTTGCATTGGGTATTCTACTTGATATGGGGTCGGATTATAGCATAAATGTGGAATGGATGGATTTGTTTTTTGAGCTGATTTGGTCATATGAGTACATGGGATTGTGTGGTCATGATCCAAACATAATTAATTCATGAGCCAAAAAATTCTTATTATCCAATGTACTTGTTAGTACATTGTGTTAATATTTTTTGATAAAACTTTTGGCAAGTGGAGTGGTATTTTGGTTATGCTAAATTTTCACGAGGATACATTTTTGACAAGATCGGGAACCATTATCAAATTCACTTAAACCGTTAATGAAGGCTAATTTTGGGCATGTAACTGCAAGACATGACTACGGAGCGAATTCACTATTATTTATTTGAGGTTGAAGTGGGATTTCTCGGGTGCGTGTACTTAGTATCTTGAAGATATCGGGGTTGGTTGGATGCATGATTCTTCGAGATCCTTGTTCGAGCTTTAACCTATGAATGACAAAGACTTGAGTTGTCTAGTTATACCTGATGTAAGGAGTTACATTGTTGTGCTCAAGTGTCACAAAAAGCTGTGGATAATTCAAGAAACTTTAAGTTTACCCTTTTCGATCCGGTTAATCAACCCGGTAAGGAAAAGGGTTCTTAAATCGATAATAGTGCAAGTTTAAGTCATAAGTTCGGGTTATTTTACTTGATCTCAAGTTCGTCATATTGAGTTTTCTCCATCGGTAATCACTACAAAAGGCCGTCGAATGATAATGGGGTTGGCAAAGAGTTAGGCGAGAAGAGTATACACAGTAGAGAAGTCGATCGACAATTGATTCTCACAAGATATTTATGGTACTTCACAATTGTTCGATTACTTGGACATACATGGTTTCATTGTCTCCAATTCATCATCAACATCGTGGTGTATGATTACGATTCATTGAAAACATCGGGAAGAGAGTATAGGTGTTCATTGCTTCTTTGATGTTTTGGATTTTTTCGAAAACCCGTTTCCATTCATGAATTTCTACAATCGGGGAAGAAATGAGACGATCGTGGTGCAAGTTTCTCAAGTTGGTGTTATAGTCTCACTTTCACGGAGTTATCGTGCGTGAAGTTACCTAATTAGGATGTTATGATGCCTCTCACACGGTCATTTTATCGAGTAAGCGCATATTCACAAGTGATTATTATTCGATAGACCGCAACATTCGTGGGGAAGTCATTTCATTTCGTCTTTTGCGGTTTGTTTGGTGTGAAGCATCTACATACGTGAGAAGATCTTGTTGATTTCTTGCATGTTACCCCAAACGGATTTTCCGCAATAAGTCGATTACCTTGTGTGGTTTCTTGCTCATCTACAAATTCATTGCGTCTTGAAAATTTCAAAGTTAGAAGAAATGTTTACTACATCAAAGTTTCGAATCTGCTTGTAGAGCGGTTGTCGGTTTGGGGAAGTCGATTGAAACTTCGCCAAAAGGAGCGTCTGGAGAAGTGCTAAAGACATGCGACATGATTTTGGGGAAGTTAATCCAATTCATGCATATTACATCATTTTCCTACAAGTGAAGAAAACGGTTCTCAAGTCAAGGTACAAGAAGAAGACAAAGAGCGTAAACTTTCATCATCCTCAACACTTGAAGACCTTTCTTTATTTGTTTTCTATATTTGTAGTAAAGGTTGTAAGTAATCCCTTATGTCGTCCCATTGGGGGAAGATTGTTGGAATCGCTCCTAACTCGTAAATGGAACGACATTGACAGGATTACATTTTCTATCCTTGTTTGCTTAAACACATGGGCTTGTTATGTCAATTTGTCATAGTTGTATGTGTTTAGGTATAAATACCCTCCTAGACTTTCGTGGGAGGTGAGACTCTTAATGTAACCTTTCATCTTTCAATAATAATACACACTAGTTTTCCTTCTCCTCTAGATTCTCTCTCTAACTTGAAGATGGTGTTCTTCCATCTTCCAAGACCTCCGATTCGACAAATCATCCATATAAACGGTCCTAACATTACATTGGGTCACCATATTGTAACACAAACATCAATATGTAAGAAAGAGATAAA
The DNA here is from genome assembly GCA_022545495.1 of Chrysanthemum lavandulifolium. NCBI lineage: Eukaryota > Viridiplantae > Streptophyta > Magnoliopsida > Asterales > Asteraceae > Chrysanthemum > Chrysanthemum lavandulifolium. The sequence goes on from CM040238.1 coordinate 130,089,943, forward strand.
GGAAAGATCGGATGAACACAAACACAATATACACGAATAAGAATGAAATAAAGTTATGCGTAGGTATTAGTGAAATGTGAACAACCAACCTTCAAATCAAGGTTTACAATACTATTTATAGGGAAAGGATCTAGGGCAACACACAAGTTCCTTCCTTTCCTTATTGAGCTTGTACCAAGGCTTATGGGCTTTCTACATAAGCCTTGGCATTAATCTAACATAAAAGCCTAATTAAGCAACCTATTACATATTGATTACAAACACTTGAAATATAGTTTAGGAGTGATTCCAACAATCTCCCCCTAAGTGTTGGTAATTAATGACTTAAGTAATCTTGAAACGTTGTAGGCGCTGATGTAATAGTTGCTTGACGTACTCTGACATTCTTCTTTCTTGTGAGAAGAAGTGCCTTGATTCTAAAAATCTCCCTAGTGTGAGGATCTTGTTTTTCTTTGAAGCTTTCAGCTTTGACGTCTTCATTTATCTTTGTTCTTTGTTCTGGTGTGGATATGGTGATGTTATGTTGTCGTGATCTGCATCAGGTATGCTTCGTTGCTCAGGTGTCTCCACGTCCTTCTCCAACATGCTCACACGCTCTATGACGCTGGATTTCAGTGTTGATGTAGTTCTCTTTAGTCTTTAAACTTTGTAGATTCTTTGATTTTGACGAAGAATCATTCTGACTTTTGTGTTGCCTTTTGAGAGAACTTCAATTAATGTTGTTGTTGGTATGAGCATGTGGAGAATCTGCACGATCATCTCCCAGGAGCATCCATAAGAAGAAAACATATGAATGGGTTAGTAATAAACACCAATCGATCACTGTGGTCGTTTCTTAGAGAATTGACCACTACGATTGTTCTTCTGATGAATGTCTTGATTTCATTCACCTTGGTCGGGCAAATCAGTCGTCCGAATCCCATAAGGGATAGTTGGCATTACATTGAACAAGTTTTTTTTGGGTAAAGGGGAGTAATCCTGCACCCTGGTAAAATACTATAAACCAAAAATTTAAAGTACAATGGAATGTGGCTGAAATACCACACTAACCTCAAGCAACCGCTTGAACTACCACAAAATCATTTATGACGGGCCATAAATGAACAACTAGCTACCAACAACTAGGACTACTAGCAAACATCATAAAAACACGCCAAACAATGAACCAACAAACAAAGGTTACTTCCTAGCACGACCTTGGAGCTTGAAATCATTAAGCGCCGGAAGATCGTAGCGTGAGCGCATAATCATCGGAAAAATAATCTTCTAGCTCACCTCCACGGAGGATGAAAAGTAATTTCCTATGTTATCATTGGCTCATAAACCTCATCCTCATCACTGTCCGAATCAACCACTTCACCCACTTTAGAAAATGGGTTACCTCTCTTAGTTGAAGTAGTCGAAGATGGAACAGAAGAAGACTTAGACGGCTCTCCTTGAGCCTTTGGGTCCGTGTTACTACTCCGCCGATCTTGTGTTCCCTTACCACTATTATCATCTCCCGGAATGTCCTCATCCACCAATGAATTCAAAACACCAAAAGAAATAGTAGCCTTAACATTCAGACCAGCCTTAGCATTAGAAAAAGGAGCCGGCACCGGATCCTTAAGATTAGACTTCGTCCTCGTGCCACTAGAGGATGTCCCTCCAGAAGATGAAGCGCCTCCTTTAACTGACCCACCTTTAGGCTCCCAATGATAATGAAACGCAACCTTTGGTTTAGAAAACTGAATACCATCAATATGCTTCTCTTTACTACCTTGCTTCCCTTTTCTTGTACGCTTGCTGACCTCCACAAAACCGTCGTCATCAACAACTTGATTAACATTAGCCGTAACATTTTAGGACAAGCATCATCCTTATGATCAAAGATCTTACACTTATCACACCTAGGGGCTTCCATTCATATTCTACATCGATCTGTTCCAAAGAATGCCCATTTCTATTAGGAAGCGGGATAGCCACCACCTGTGAATCCATTAACTCGTGAAGAAGATACTTCCACAAGTGCCCGAGCATAAAATTTCTACCCATGACTTAATGCACATAGTACTCGTATTAAACCCGATCGGACGACCAATTTGTGTAGTAATTAAACTCAAACCAACATCCGAATCATACAAGAGGAACATTATGCAATTTTACCCATACCGGAACAGAGTAATATCATCTTTTTAAGCTTGGAATTCGGCGTCCATAAGTTCAAGATTAGTGGCACAAGGCGTATTAACCACGGACCGATTCAAGGACTTGATCCATACCTTCCTTGGTAGCGAATTGAAAAAGGAAGAAACCGTTGTTCAACATAACCCGTTCAAGCCAAATTTAGCCAAGTATTTTTCACATAATTTTCCACGATAGGAAAGCAAGGCGTTTCCTATAAAGTAGCCCATCGGGGTATGAGCAAATCGAAGACACCTCATCAACGACTTGTAGCGGAATAGTCACATGCGCACCTCAACTCTTTCCTCGTTACGCATCTCAACAATGTTATGAGCCTTAGGTGCCACTTTGCGCTTTAACATAGCAGCATAGGATTTAGGAACCTCATTACGATTATTAAAAGTTGTAGCATCATTTGATGCATGTGACGTTTTGCATGCATCCCCAGCAGTAGCCCCATCCATAGTAGTACCATTAATATTACTTGTTTTCACTTCCTCTCTAGTCAAATCCACATTATCACTTGTAACAGTAGTATCATGTAATCCAGGAAACACATTAGATTGGTCATTCAAATTCTCACAATACATAGTAATATCTGAATTCACCTTATTCCCAACCATAGTACACGGATCAATTTTCTCACCCAAATGAATCCCATCCTTATTCAAACCAGAAAACGCACCATTATTAATAGCAGTAACCTGCGAATAATCAGCCATACCTAGAGTATCCTTAGAGTTCTCATTAGACGAGGGAGGAATAACGTTGCGTTTTGCTTTTTCAAAATTGATTTGAATGGGGCGTCCCAAGCAATGTCGACCTTTAGCATCGACAACATCTCCAAAAGAAGTCTTAGAACCCTTGTTATCGTTACCTTAAATGATTCCATAACCAAACCAAAAAACAATAAAAAACCTAATATGCGAAACCAAGAACAGACCACCACAAGCAAGCAGACAAAAATCAAACCCTAACGAGGGTTAGACAACACGAGCGAGGACAATACTTCTCACATGATTACAATGATAAGACAATCAATGCATAGATGAATAAAAATTGGTTAACAATTGGCGAAACCCTAAAATTGAGCGAAACCCTAATACAAAACCAATCGCCTAATAAAGAATCAACAATACGTAAATAATACAAAGATTAATCCACAATTGTAGAAAGCGTTATAAGAGGTAGAATCAACCTAGATCGAGAAGCAACGATTTGGAGAAGGAGAGAGAGCATGGTCGCCAAATCGCCTTTAGGGTTTTTTCGTTCGTTTATTATATACATTGAACAAGTTCAAGTAATGACCCGCATCTTTAGGACTCGATTCTTGAAAGGAATCTCCTTGGGGATTTCCGGACTTATAAGTTCGAACTTGAGCGTGTTATGACATAGTGTGCAAACACATCTCTAATTTCGCAAAGGCGTTCTGACTGGAGTCCCTCAAGTAGGATAACACGATGTAATCAAGTATACCTACGATTCGGTGAGTCGTTGAGGTACACGAAGCATCACCCCACGACTATAGACCGTTGAGACAACACTAAGCGTAACCCACAAGAAGTTACCAAGTGACTTCTTTGTCGTGGTGTTTGATGTTAACCACGGCGGAGTTTTCATTCAATCATCGAGGATCACGGTTGTGAACCCCTCATAAATGTTCTCGACAGTTGCTAAGATCATGTGGGACTCTAGAATAGTATCACTTGCGTCCTTATTGTTGAGCGACAAGTGATGAAATGTTGAGTGTTCTAAGAGATCTTTGATGAATCTCGTGGCTCTAGACTCAATAGTGCGCTTTGGTTTTCCTAAGCGGAGACTGAGAAAGGGTCTCCTTCTTCAATACCATCAATCTCTAAGAAAGCCGATAGTTTATGTAGGGTTCCTGTGAGAATGAAATAAGCATCTGTTGAGAGAAACTTGAGTGGCTAAGAAGGTTTAGTGCATGCGTCCATTGGGTCCATGACGACTTTGATCTTCAATACCGGTGTCATCTAGTGACAACCAAGAGTATATGATTTGAACCGATTATGCGCCTAAGTTGAATAATTTGGAGGCTATTTCTTTTCACCCTTTTCTTTACATTTCTTTTAATTCTTCAACTCCTTCTTTCTCCGATTCTCATTTCTCCTTTTATAATCATACCTAAAGACTTCTAAATTCTAACTATTGGTGGTGTCCTTGGGTAGATCCCTCCACTCTGGCGGATCATAGGGCGGTTATTCCTAACCTTAGTCACCTTATAACTCCATGACTAACCTATGTTGCCATAAAACCATTTTCTTGAAAATCTCTCAAAGTGTTTATGAGTAAAACATTTTGTAACAATGTGAGTTTTATCATTTGCGAAATACTCCCCTCCACACGTGCTTAAGTGTTTTGTGTAAATCGCACGGTGAGAGAAAAGCGCGCTTTTGAATTGATCAACTCAAGATAGACAATTCCCCGCGAGACAGTTACGTTGCATAGTTAAAGAGTTACATTGTCGACTTTTAGGTGACAACTAGCTCTAATAACTACCTTGAAGGTGTGGACAAACCTCGAAGGTTGTCAAACCCGTCAAAGTTCATGTCTATCAAGTGCTTCTCGAATAGGTACAATCTGTTAATACAAATAAACCGTAAAAACGTTTATTAATATTTTGCGATCTCTTTGTGTTTTGTTGATAACAAATATAATGTTATCTTAAGTACAATTATAAGGATACATGTTATTTTTGTAAAGCATTTACATATAGCCATTTAAATACAAAAATGTTGTAATTAATCATTTGTTGTAATAGTTTATTAGGATGGGTAAAAACCATAACCCATGGATCATATCCATAACCCACAAACCCATACCCATTGACTAGATACAATGTATTCATTAGATACATTGAATCTAAGGAAAACCCATGGACCAACCCATAACCCATGACCCATAACCAAAAACCCATGGGCAAAGAGGCGCCCCACGGATCCTAGGATTACACTAGAGCGGATCCCAGTGGGAGGGATCCGTGGGATCGAGGAGCAGTGACAAAATTGCCTATAATAAGAGAGCCATTTCTTCATTCTAACTTAACCTCTTCTTACTAAATCTCTCAAACACTCTCATTCTCTTCTAACATACGGATCACTTGATCTAGAGTTGTTCTTCATTCTTTCTATTGTGATTCTCATATAGGTCCTTTCTAAGGCGAGATCACGAGCATTCTACAAGTCATCCAAGCAAGGGGTCCTTGATTGATTTGTCACTCCACAAGAATTGCGTAGCGAAGATCTTGTATTTGATATTTCACATATTTGTTGTGTAATAGTCGTGTTGGTTTGGTCCACCGTGTTACGGACTCGGTATTTAACCGTCGGGAAAAGGTGTAAGCAACGTTGTGAAGGCTTCTCCGGCAAGTGAAGGGTTTGTTGACATAGTGCTTGAACTCCAGTAGGTGACTCGGGAGTGGATTAGGCAAGGAAGGTGTCCTTGTGGCCGAACCACTATAAATCGGTTGTGTCATTTCTATCCCTTTGCTTTACTTTATTTACTTGCTTTATCATTAGATCTATACTATCTCTACATCCATAAGATCTCACATATTATGAATCTAAAGTTTTAGAAACTAACTTAAAACCGAAAAACTATTCAACCCCCTTCTAGTTTTCCACAATTGGCATAAAGAGCTAAGTTTATAAAAGTTTTAAAGTAAAATTGTATTTTAAAACTTTTCAATCACTATGGGTTATGAAAATTATAAGGAAGGGCAATCTATGCAACGACCACCACTACTTGAAACTAATAGTTTTATATATTGGAAAAATAGATTCAAACGTATGTGAAGTCTAAAGATATTGATCTTTGGTACAATATTGTTGAAGGCGATTTTGAGGCTACCTCAAAAGATGATAAAGGAATTTAGTTAACATACCTCATGATAAACTAAATGGTGAAATGAAGAAAAGCTTTCTAAAATAGTGAAGCTAAAATGGTTTTATATAATGCTTTACCGAAAAAGGAATTGAAAGAATTTCTATGCTTAAAACCTCTAAAGAAATTTGGAATTCTTTAGTTGTAACTCATCAAGGTAACCAACAAGTTAAAAATAATAAAATTGATTTGTTTGTTCAACAATATGAACAATTTTCAATACCGGATGAGGAAACTATAGATCATTCATTTGCTAATTTCAATACTATTATTACATCTTTACAAGCACTTGATGAATCTTTTCTAGCCGTAACCATGTTAGGAGATATCTAAGGCACTTCCATCTATGTGGAGATCCAAGGTGACGGCGATCGAAGAGTCAAAAGATTATACAATCCTCACCCTTGATGAACTCATAGGCAACTTAAAAGTCTACGAGCTTGTCCTTGCTAAAGACTCGAAACCTCAAGGTGAAGAGAAACAAATCTCTTTCCCTTAAAGCCAAAAAGGCTTCAAGCGATGAAGAAATCCTCTTGAGTTGTGTGACGAGGAGTACGCTATGGCGGTAAGGACTTTAAAAGTTCTTTAGAAGAAAGGAAGATCGTCAAACAACCGTATGACGATAAGAAAGGCTTCGGAAAAGCAAAGAGGACGAAGCCAAAAGATGATCGTACTTGCTTTAAATGTGGGGACCCAAACCACTTTATTAGTAAGTGTCCCAAACGGGATGATCAAAAGGTGTTCGTGAGCGCACGTGGGGAATGACGGTATGTCACGTATTCGTTGTTCTTGTCACGAGTGACTTTCATTGAATCATATAACTCTTTCTGTGGCGAGGTCCTATCTACTCTCTTCCAATGCACATTCTTAGCTTGCGAGGTCCTATCTTGCTTTGTGTTGCTGGAGGCTTTGACGCTTGCTTTAATGTCACTGATTACTCCTGTAGAGGGAATTATGAGAACATTAGTTGGTTGGGCTACTTTTTGCATTCCTGAACTAGAACTCCTGGGATCTGAACTACTTGAAGGCACTCTAGAGTTCACTTTCTTAATGTTGGGCATAGAATCTGTTGCAAACTTAGCACTAGGCATAGAGCAAGGCATCACAGCTTTATCTTTTGCACCTAAGGATTTGGGACATGTTGCTAATAAACAAAATAACAGCTCCTGAGATCGTTTGGCCTAAATGCAAGCAAACCTAATTTCTCTATCAAGTGGCTTATTTATGAAATCCTCTTCTACAATCTCACGGAGACATTCAAGACTATCCTTAAGGCGAGCAAAATAGTTATGAAATAAAAGTTCATTATTCCTAAGATGAGGAGGAATGTATTTACTTGATCACGATATATTTGCGATCATCAGATGACTTGATGCAAACATTCTCATTAAAGACAAGTGGCATTTTCCTTTTCACGACTCCTCGATTCTCAATTTCCTTTTATAAAGGCGTTATTTTTTCGTTGTTCTTGTCACGAGTGACTTTCATTGAATCATATAACTCTTTAAAGTGTCGTTTAACTTTTTCATTTTCTTCTAGAAAACTCTCATTTTCTTTTTGTAAAACATTAACCATGTTTTGAAGATGAAAAGTTTGAGAACATTGAGAATCTAATGGAGGAGGCATTTGGGAGCCAGTCACATTGTTCTTTTCACCCTTTAATTGTGAAATTTGGGCTTTCAACTTTCTGATCGTGTTACAATGAGCTTGAATATGTTCGTCGCGTTTGTTTATCTGAAAAACTGCATCAAACGCAGGAACATTTGAGGATGTCTTGATGTTTGAGGTTTTGACATTTTCTTTAAGATGTTGATATTTTAATTGCAAATCAAAATGTTCAACTTCTAGCTTAGAAAGATGCTTTACCAAATTGTCGTGATCATCCTGATCAATTTTCTCATTTAGTTCTGAGTTTTTGTTTTCAAGCTCAATGACACGATCATGGGAAACTTTCAAAGCAACAGATAATTCATGAAATCGAGAAGCAATAATTGAATGCTTAGTAACAGTATAAAACACATCTTGAGCAACACAACTCGAAATCAAGTTCTCATTTAAGATATGCAAGTTTTTCCTTTCAACTTCATTATATTAGAGTTCCTGTTCATAATCATTGACCTCAACTATCATTGCATCAAATTCCTTCTCCATTTCTTTAATATCTGAGTTTATTTCCTTTTGAAGACTCTCAAATTGACCTTTTAATTGTTTAAAGAAAGGCATGACCTCAGTTAAGTAACATTCTTTAGTTTGCTCAAAACCCTTTCCCCTCGATTATCCACAGCAGGTGTGATTCTCTTCTTACATGTCTTTTCAAAATCAGTGAATAGTTGATAAACAACATATAGGCTGATTAAGGTTTTGCTATTAGTGGCAATAGATCTAGGAACTAAATGCATTGGTGTATTTGGAGGATACACAGTAGCTGCAGGCATTTTCCTAAGGGGAGTCTTTTCAACAAGATTTTCGACTTTTTGCATTTCCATATCCTTTTTCCATAACACTTGTTCAGGAGTTAATAGAGTCTGAGGCTTAAACTTATTTAAGGAGATCCAATTTTCCTTAGTGTAATTATGGGGTTTGATCGTTATATTATTCATTTTACACTCAGGATCTTCTAGCTTCTTATTCATTTTTTCCCTAGTGACTTCATCTAATTTCTTATCTTCCTCAGTGCACTCAGCGCAACTAGGTTTCTGCCTAGGCTTAAGGATTTCATTACCATCATAAAGTACCTTATGAGCAGCTCTAGCCTTTTTAACGACCTCTGGATTTGGTTCTCAACAAGGGGAATACTATGCTTATCACTTGAGCATTTAAAGATGAAACCAGAAGAAAGTGTCTCATGGCAAATGACGAGGTATGTCACGAATACTATAGTAGCTCATCACTTGATGATGACTCATTGCATAATGAATATGACAAATTATGCAATATTAGCTTAAAACTAATTAACAAAAACAAGCTTTTAAAAAGTCAAAACCAACGTTTAGATAAAGAAGTCATAGAATTAAAAGCAAAACTAAAACGTTTAGAAAATGGTAAAATAGCAAGTGGTGAATGTGAACTTTGCGTTCAACTTCAAACACTAGTTGATCAACTAGATTATGTAATTGCTAAAATGAGTACGAACACTTTAGATATGATATTAGATAGTGTTAAAACCGGCAACAACCAAAAAGGTTTAGGTATTCAACAACTTGATCCATCAACTAGTGAAAACAAAGAAACACAATTTGTTAAGGCACTAGAAAAACCGACATTTTGTTGTGACGGATCCCACGGATCCCATCAAAGGAACCGACTAGTGTTAAGCCGAGGATCCGTGGGTCTGCTGTTGCAAACAAATGGTAATAACGTAACTTCTTCATCTAGAACCGAGTTTGTTATCGTTAATAGGAAGAAACCAACTCATGTCACCACTAGACAACCACCTCCAAAATATAATCCTACTTTTGCAAGAAACAAAGCTCCATTTTTCTCAAAACCTAATCCATCTAGGAGACCTAATAATGTTTACCCGAGAAGTAACCATCAAATGGGTTGGAACCCAAATATGCAAAATGGTTTTCCCTTTCAAAACATTGATCCATGGAATGCATACTCTTTTTTTTGGGTAAAGGGGAGTAATCCTGCACCCTGGTAAATATATAACCAAAAGGAAAATTTAAGTATAATGGATATGGGTGAAATCCCATATCACAGCCCGTTACATAGGCGAAATAGCATACATAACAAGACACAACCTTTTCTTAATAATAAGAAATTGACCACTACCACAAAAACAAAACAAGACTATAAAAGAACAACTACTTCTTAACACGACCCTGAAGCTTGATATCTTCATGAAAGGCACCCCATTTACCTGGAAGATCGTATAGTTGATTCGTATAGTCATCATAGTCATAATAATCTTCCTGATCACCGCCACCACCTGTCGATGAGTAATTACCCATAGGCATATCGAATAAATTAGTAGACTCATCAAAAGTGTTAAGAACCTCATCCTCACTATCTGAATCAACAATCTCACCAACCTTAGAGAACGGGTTGGTCCGTTTATTAGTAGAAGGAGATGGATAAACAGAGGAGTTATGCAAAGACATTCCAACCTCCTTATCATTAAGTACACATATAGGCGGTTCAACCAAATTACTATTATCAGTAGAAACCTCACAAGGTTTCAAAAATTCCATACCTTCCTCCAACGCAACAGTGGGACTGTTAGAAAGTTCCTTATTAATGTGCAAAATGGAACCATCTCCCACATCCTCCACGTTAGAAGAGTTAGAAGCAAGATCAAGCACCTTATCCGCTTTCGACATTTTCTCCATATAACTCCCAAGTTCACCAATATTAATGCCATCAGAAAAATAACCATACTCCTTACAGGCATGAGATAACTCATTAGTCACCAAAGGAGTACCGTGACGACTCCTCATTAGTGGCCTCGGTGATTATCCTTAATAATAGAATTGACATATCAATGTCATTCGACATTACTCATTTGCCAAATTCACCACCTCCTTTTGAGTAGAATTAGCATTATCATTTGGTATGGAAGTACTAGCCCGATCATTAATACTAGGTTTAGAAACAGGTCTATAAATAAGTTTAGGCTTACCAGACACCTTAACCTTGTTACCAACCTTAGATGTACGCTTATTAGATCCAAGACCAGCATCCACACTCTTCTTCTTGTTACCTTCCTTCAGCACCTTATGGCATTCCTCATCCACATGATCAAATAGTTTACACACAGAACAACGGGGAGGCTTGTATTCAAACTCAATATCAACTTTTACCATCCGATGCTCTTTTGTCTTAGGAATAGGAACCGCCACAACAAGTGACTCCAGAAAATCATTATCCATTGAAATTTCAACTAAAACTCGTGTAAGAATTCATGCCCCACGACTTAAGACACATATTGCTCGTGTGCTCATCAACCATAATAATTCGTCCCAATTTAGCTGTGATCAGTTTTAGCCCAACCAGCGAATATGCCACCACCGGCACATTATACAATTTAACCCACATAGGGACCTTCATAACGTCCTCTTTAATCAGATCTGAATTAGGATTCCAAACATGCAGTATTAATGGGATTGATCTAATTCGCCAAGGACCTTGGTTCATAACGTTTTCCATACCATCCCTATTGGAAAACTGAAACATAAAGAACCCTTGATGTATCATGACATGCATAAACCATTTCTTCCAAACCTTACGAACAAAGTTTTGTATTACATGGAACGCAGGTCTTTGTCCAACAAAATAGCCATAGAGTGAATTTTCAAATCGTGTACAAATAGTTTCCATTTCTTCCTGCGGTATAACGACATCAGCCATGGAAAGGTCAGCCACAACATCATGATTTCCGTGACAACTCGTGTTACCAGCAGCAACATGGCTAACCTCACTCACATCAGAAGTGGTTTTCAAGCATCCCACCTCACAATCATCCTTCTTGTTTACCTTGATGCTTTCCACAACACTAGCTGCTGCATCTACTTGATTATTAGCCTTACTATTCTTGCATTCCAGGAAAACAACATCCTCAACAACTTGACCAATAGATGGTGCATTGTTTTTGACATAACGATACGGCATCATAGGTTTTCCATCTTTCGTCAATATTTTACCGTCAATATTTTTAACCCGTTTAGCCAATTCACTCAACATCGAACTGCCAGTATTCATCCTTGAAATCTTATTCGAAGTGTTAAGAAAACCTTTATTCATCTCTCTCTAACCCCAAAGCAAAATCAGTACAAATAACTTCCAAGCTCGCGTCAAACACAAACCCTAGGTATAGGGTTAATAACCAATCGATAAAGATATACCCAAACCTTAAAGAAGATTTAGTATGTAGTTAAGCATACAAACCAAGCAACCAGCAATCAAAAATAACGATCAGAAACAAACCCTAGAAAAGGGATTCGAATATAATGATCACCAGCACCACCAATAAAACGCAAATCACAAGAATAATACTCGGGTCGATTAATACCAAATCCTTAAATCATATAAAGAATTAATGTCAACCGACCTAAACAATAACAATCAGATGCGGTTTGATAGGAATACAAGGTCGGCAAAAAGAAATCGATATGCAATTGACGAAACCCCAACAGGAGATTGATCCAAAAAAACCTAAATCACGATTGTTTAATTCAGCAAAGATAATTAAGTAGATGATAACTCACTACAGAATCAAATCGTTGAGGAAAACCAAAGGATTAGAGCAGATTTGCAAGCGTTAGAATAGGTTTGGGTTTTTTTTTTCGCCACCTAGAGAGAGAATGCATACTCATCTTATCCATACATGTCTAACATGAATGGAATGTTTAACACTAATGGACCCATGAACAAATGGGGACCAAACTTTTGAGTTAATTGTTTTCTTAGGTTTGCTTAAAGGTCGACCTAGACCCGGATGAATGGGTCAAGAATAGCGGGTGCACGAGGCACATGACCGGCAATAAGGATCTATTCTCCACATATGAATCCTTCAATGGAGGTAATGTGGTGTTTGGAAATAGCAAAAGTAGAATCCTCGGTAAAGGTACGATTCCTAACAAATCTCTAACCATTAACGATGTGTCTCATGTAGAAAACCTAAACTTTAACCTCTTAACTATAGGACAATTATGTGATAAAAAGTGCAATGTACTTTTTACCGAAACCGGTAGTAAGATATTAAAAAATGGCATAACCATACGAAGAGGAATTAGGAAACATGGAGTCTATGTCATTAAAATTGGTAATGAACCTAAAGACAAACTATGTCTTACCTCTATGGATGATACTTCGACCTTATGGCATCGAAGATTGGGTCATGCCAATATGTGACTTCTTCAATCGCTATCATCCAAAGATCTAGTAAGAGATCTACCTAAGTTAAAATATGAACATCACTTTTGTGATGCTTGTAATGTAGGAAAACAAGTTCATTCTAGTCATAAAGCTAAAAACATGGTGTCTACAACTAAGTGTCTAGAATTACTACATATAGATTTATTTGTTCCATCCGCTATCCAAAGTTATGGAGGCAACTACTACACTTTGGTCATAGTGGATGATTACTCTAGGTATACATGAACAAAATTCTTAAAGAACAAAACGGAAACCTTTAATTATTTTGAAATATTAAGCAAAAAGATCCAAAGACAACTAGGAAGTCCTATAGTGTCTATTAGGACGGATCATGGTAGGGAATTCGATAATGAAGTGCAATTTGGAGCCTTTTGTGACGCTAATGGTATTACTCACAACTTCTCGGCTCCACGCACTCCACAATCGAATGGGGTAGTAGAAAGAAATAATAGAACCCTACAAGAAATGAGTCGAACCATGCTTAATGAACAATCCATACCTCAAAAGTTTTGGTGTAATGCCGTTGATACTTCAACGTACATACTCAATCGAGTCTTAATTAGACAAATCTTAGGTAAAACTCCATATGAGTTACTCCGAGGCAAAAAGCCTATGTTAAATCACTTTAGAGTCTTTGGAAGCAAATGTTTTATTCTTAACACTAAAGATTACCTTACAAAATTTGATCCTAAATCAACCGAAGGTATCTTTCTAGGTTACTCTACAAATAGCAAAGCTTACGTCATATTAAACAAAGAAACAATGAAGGTAGAAGAGTCATTAAATATAAAATTTGATGAAAGTCCACCCAAACCCTCTCCACCTCTTATCGATGACGAGATTGTAGAAAGTGAAGCTATAGTAATAAAGAAAAAGATAAATGAAGAAGAAGAACATTTAAATGATGAAGTCATAAACATTAAAGAGTCCAAAGATCACCCGTAGATAAGGTCATAGGAAAGCTAAAGCGAAGAACATTAAGGTCTCAAGTTCAAAACCAAAGTAGCTTGTTTTGTTTCGTTTCAACCATAGAACCTAAGAATACACAAGAAGCCATAAAAGATGAGAGTTGGGTAATGGCTATGCAAGAAGAATTAAATCAATTTGTTTCTAATGATGTTTGGACACTTGTCCCTCCACCTAGTAATCAAACCATAATAGGAACCAAATGGGTTTATAAAACAAATTAGATGCAAACGGAGTAGTGTCTAGGAACAAGGCTAGACTCGTTGCCCAAGGGTATAACCAACAAGAAGGAATAGACTTTGATGAGACCAATGCCCCCGTGGCTAGATTAGAGTCTATAAGAATACTTCTTGCGTATGCTTGTGCTAATGATCTAAAGCTTTATCAAATGGATGTCAAAAGCGCTTTTCTAAATGGTTTCATTAATGAAGAAGTATATGTAGCTCAACCTCCGGGCTTCATCGATTTTGAAAAATCTAAACATGTATATACATTAAAGAAAGCCCTTTATGGTCTTAAACAAGCTCCAAAAGCTTGGTACGATAGACTCAAGTCATTTTTAATTAAACACAACTATACCATGGGGTTAGTTGACAACACACTTTTTTACTAAGAAAAGAGAGTCACATATAATCATAGTGCAAATATATGTAGATGATATTATATTCGGATCCACTTGTCAAGACATGTGTGATGATTTCTCTAAAATCATGCATGACGAGTTCGAGATGAGTATGATGGGAGAACTTAGTTTCTTTCTTGGTCTAAAAATCAAACAAGTAGAAGATGGTATCTTCTTTAATCAATCTAAATACATAAAAGAGATGTTAAAGAAATTCGGTCTAGAAGAGTCGAAACCAATTAGGACACCAATGTGCGACACCAAACTCACTAAAGATGAAGACGGCGAATCCGTCGATAATACTAAATATCGTCGCATGATAGGTAGTCTTCTCTACCTCACGGCAAGTAGGCTGGATATCATGTTTTAGTGTTTGCTTATGTGCTAGGTTTCAAGAAGACCCTAAAACATCACATCTAGAAGCCGTAAAAAGGATATTTAGATACATTAAGGGTACAACACAATTAGGATTATGGTATCCTAAGGGCACGGGAGTAGAAACAATTGTATATGCGATTCGACCATGCGGTGATTACGTTGATAGAAAAAGTACAAATGGGGTATGTACTTTCATGGGATGTTGTTTAACATCTTGGTTTTCTAAGAAACAAGCGGCACTAGCAATATCAACAACCGAAGCGAATACGTCTCCGTCGGCAAAGCATGCCAACAAGCACTATGGATGAAACAAGCGTTAGTCGACTACGACATTCATCTTAGTGACATAGCCATTCTATGTGACAACAAGGGTGCCATAGATCTAAGCAAGAATCCGGTATTGCATTCTCGCATAAAGCATATAGAGATTCATCATCACTTCTTAAGAGACAATGTTCAAAAGGGGAACATCTCTATTGAGAAGGTAGCATCAGAAGACAACATAGCCGACGTCCTCACCAATCCGTTGAAGCGGGAACAATTCAACCTACTTCGTCTTGGTCTTGGTCTCATGGAATAAACGTCGTAACTTACTTTTTGACTCTACAAGGTATGTAAACACTAGCCTTCTTCTTTCTGAGTCTAGGATCTCTATTTCACGCACAAATCACAAACAATACGGGAATTTTTGAAACCCAAGATAGGTTTTTTTTTTACTCATAATTTTCTTATTTTCTTTCAAAATATGTACGAGTTACATACACATCCTTCTTTCAAAAGGATAAAACGTTTGTATTTCAAAATGCTTTCTAAAAAGTTACTCCTTCCCGTATCAATTTCACAAAAGCAATTTCTCACGTCTAGGACAAATCGCTTTTTCATTATTAATACAACGTAAAAACCCGTTTTCATTGCATCTCATGTCTTTTGAATGCTAAAGGGGACACATAACTAATATGTGTTTTCGGGTACATTCATTTAAGCCACAATGAATTAGGAGCATTGGTAACACTAAATTACATACTCAAAGTACTAAATATGTGTTTCTCGGGTTATCTCACATAATAGTATGCTTTTTCATTTCTAGTTTATTTTTCTTTTCTTTTTAGGAGTCGAGATAACCGCAACTCCAAATAGTTTGCATATAGGCACACACTAGGCAAAAATGTTTCCAAAAGGAAAATTTTGTGCTACTCGATCACGGACCCACGGATCCCAGCCTTTATCTTGGGACGGATCCCTCAAGGAAGGATCCGTGGGATCCGTGAGACAAAAGCTGTTTTTACCTTCTATTTTTCTCACTTTGGATGAAAAATCCACATTTGTTTTATTTTTGGAGTATGTTCTTTAATGCTTTTGTTCTCATGATCACATGCCTTAAATTCATATCTAATCATTAGATTTTAATCCACATTTTGGGTCAAGCATTCATTACAATGCTTTGTTTTTCTATATATAGAACTCCCAAAATGCTTGCATAATCCATCTCATCTTCACAAACAAACTACACCATGTCATTCACAAACACTTTAGATAAATCACCTAGTACAAACAATCATCTTCATGAAACCCAAACCTTTGTACTTCCACCTTCCAAAATACCAAAATCAAACTCTAGGATATCCGCACGGATTAACATCCGATCTTGTTGCTTAGGAAAACCATCATCATATGGCTCATCACCATCAACTAACTCACCACAAGATGCTTCCATTATAGCACCTCCTTCATCACCAACTAGTACACCAACTTCATCACCAAATCACTCACCACCTAAAATCACTCTTTTGGAACTCCTTACGACTCCAACAAGATCTCAACAACCAAAACAAAAAGAATTAGCCTTTTTGACACCTCCAACTTCTCCAAACACAATGTTCAATGATCTTGAAACATCACCACCTTTAGCTCCCATCAAACTACAAGAACATCTAGGTTCGTTTCCACCACCACTTCCAATCATTCCGGACTTTGATCCATATTTTCCTATTTTTCCACCACAACTTCCGCAACTCAAAAATCAAAACAAACCGGAAGATTTCCGTACTCATTACCCACACCACTTACATTGTGAACATTGCCAATCCACTAGGGAAATTGAAATAGAAGTTAGGGAAGAAATGCGATTCATACTCAACCTCATCCTTGATTGCATCAATACCATTACTCATCCAAACCTCCATCCATAACCTTATGCAAGCATGGAAGGAATCATTACTACTATTTTCTATTTTCAGTACTTTTTATTTTGAAGTCATTTTCAAGAACAAGTCTTGTTCTTATTTTTACATGCTTGTAGGTGGCATAAATACCACTACACTTTGTTGTTTTATTACAAGGCCTTGTTTACATACCTTGGCTTCCAATCTTGATTCTCGTCAATCACAAGATTATTTAAGCATGTTAATAACCTTTCTCTTTGTAGGATTTTTTTTCTTCACTTGACGCCCCAAACTAGGGGGGCTACCGTCAAGGGGGAGTAAGCGATACGTGGACTAATTTTTCCACACTTTTATTTCTTAAAAGGGTTTTTTGAAAAAAAGGGGGAGAAGAAGTAAAACTTAGGGGCTTTCAAAACATACATCTATTCTTAAGTTTTACTCATCATAACAATATGTTTTGTCATCAACAAAAAGGGGGAGACTGTTAATACAAATAAACCGTAAAAACGTTTATAAATATTTTGCGATCTCTTTGTGTTTTGTTAATAACAAATATAATGTTATCTTAAGTACAATTATAAGGATACATGTTATTTTTGTAAAGCATTTGCATATAGCCATTTAAATACAAAAATGTTGTAATTAATCATTTGTTGTAATTGTTTATTAGGATGGGTAAACACCATAACCCATGGATCATATCCATAAGCCACTAACCCAAACCCATTGACTAGATACAATGTATTCATTAGATACATTGAATCTAAGGAAAACCCATGGACCAACCCATAACCCATGACACATAACCAAAAACCCATGGGCAAAGAGGGCGTCCACGGATCCCTAGGATTACACTAGACGGATCCCAGTGGGAGGATACGTGGATCCGGGGAGCAGGATGTAAATTGCCTATAAATGAGAGCCATTTCTTCATTCTAACTTAACCTCTTCTTACTAAATCTCTCAAACACTCTCATTCTCTTCTAAAATACAAATCACTTGATCTAGAGTTGTTATTCTTTCTTTCTATTGTGATTCTCATATAGGTCCTTCTCTAAGGCGAGATCACGAGCATTCTACAAGTCATCCAAGCAAGGGGTCCTTGATTGATTTGTCACTCCAAGAATTACATAGCGAAGATCTTGTATTTGATATTTCACATATTTGTTGTGTAATAGTCGTGTTGGTTTGGTCCACCGTGTTCTGGACTCGGTATTTAGCCGTGCACTGAAAAAGGTGTAAGCAACGTTGTGAAGGCTTCTCCGCCAAGTGAAGGAGTTTGTTGACATAGTGCTTGAACTCTCGAGTAGGTGACTCGGGGAGTGGAGTAGGGCAAGGAAGGTGTCCTTGTAGCCGAACCACTATAAATCGGTTGTGTCATTTCTATCCCTTTGCTTTACTTTATTTACTTCCTTTATCATTAGATCTATACTTTCTCTACATCCATAAGATCTCACATATTAACGAATCTAAAGTTTTGGTAACTAACTTAAAATCGGCAAAACTATTCAACCCCTCCTACTAGTTTTCCACATAATCTACTCGGATAAGTCTTGGAAGACAAATCATTTCGATGTATGACAGTTCAGATCTCGTCAATTCATTGGTTAAGTCTTAGCACGAAGATTCAATCACAAATTTCACAACATATTTGTATCACACAATCTTTCTCCCCTTAAAAAATGGCATGTAAATGTTATTTTTGATGAAATTTTGATATCGAATATGTCCATTTCGAGTTTTGTGGGAAGATTTCCATGAAGCACAATTTGTGAACAAAATTTTTTAGCAAATACTCCCCCTCAACAAGTAATATTAACTTTTGAGGTTTTGAAAAACACAAGGGGAAGTACTTGTTCTTTTGAGCAAAACTTTGAAAAATGAGAGTTTTGATTAGTTTTACTCAAAAGTAAGAAGCTTTTGCTCCTTTTATAAGGATTGTGGCACTGATGCGTACCACAGGGTCCTTTCATTACAAGAACGGGTTGTACACTGTTATATGTTCACAAGCCATTGTCAATTATACAGATCATAATATCCAAAAGAATCAATCAATGAAAGAGTTTAAGGAGTACCAAGCAATTCGTCAATGAGTCGGGAGTTCTCTCTTGTCGTTGAAAGCCCGTAAGAGTGAAACTCACTCTTCCACCGACAAAGCTCTCTAGCCTCCGCATCTGATCCCGGTGAAATAGGCTTTCATCAATCCATGTGATTATCTTCCTAGCATCCCTCCTTTCCTTAGAATTCCAACGCTTCTTTGACCCAATACCTTGCTTTATATCTTTCAACCGATATGCTAACCCATCATGAACCGACTTCAACGTGTGATCGCAAAACTGGTGAATTTCACTGCGGTAAACAACTCCAAATTTTGGTTTCTTGACAAAGGTGTACTGAGAAAGTTGGTTTATGTCGGGAAAGTGTAGTAATGGTTTAGTGAGGTTGACTTGTTTTTTATATGATTCCACAGCAAGTTGAAGATCTTCAACGCGTTCCTGGATCACTTTGCTTCGAATGAATATTAATAAGGCAGTGATGTACTTGAGCTGAATATGTGTGGAAAATTGTCTCATTCGACCCTGTACCTTAGCAAGGTGCATGTCTTCTATGTCGTTCAGTGACAACCTAGGAAACTCAGCTTCGGTAAAGTCATATTCTTGTTCGTCTTGGCGTTTGACAGTGATTTTCTTCAGGAATGAATAATCCCATTTAGTAGCCAGTTCGACATTCATGATAGCAACGATTCGTTTGTCACCGTACACTTCTTTATTTGATTTCTGAACTTGGTAGCTGCGGTAGTAAATTCTTCTTCGTTCAGGCCAATGATGAATGCCATATTATGCGTCGAGGTCATAATTCACCACATTTTCAACGAACATTCTTGTGGCTTCTTCCTCAATGGCAACATTGTTGGAGTAGTTCGCAGCTGGAATGTTAAAAGTAAGTGACGTAGCATACTTCTTGCTGACTTTGCTACCTTGTTGTAGAAATTCTAGGTCGTTGTTGAAGAAGTATTGGTAAAGGATTCTAGGTTGATCTGGTCGACCAATGGTTGGTAGTGGTTTGGTCCAGTCTGTGTAATATGGAGCCTTATCCGGTTTTGTGAAGTCAATATTTGATTCAGGGTTGAGCCAATCAATATTGTTAGACATAGCTCTTGCAATGTTGTCGAGGTGATACTCAACTTCAAAAGCACTGCCAGATCTATCCTTTAACAATTGAAAGCTTCGTTTTTGATCGGCGTAATTCTCCATTCGTCATCTTTTGATCCGGAATTCATCTGGATAAGCTAAACCTGCTCCATAGTACGACCATCTACTTGTTCTTGGCCTTCCGGTAATCACGGAGTAGCATCAATGAGCTTGCTGAACCAGTAGTATTATACAGTGTCATCTTCATCTAACCAAGAAACGACAGAGCTGGATCTCTTCTTCTTCTTAGGTGTGGATGATGGTCCTGTTTGTTGCTCAGTTGATGTTTTAGGTGAGGGCTGTGGTTCGGGCTTATGAATCTCTTCGTCATCACCACCGGTGTTTTGCAAATAGTCACCAGTTTTCTCTTTTAGTGGTGAGGACTCAGAGTCCCGAGGTTTATCTGATGCAGGAGGACATTGTGGAGCTCTTGTGGTGGTGGTTTTCCTTGGGGGTGGTGGAGGCATAGATGAGGATTCGCCAGGTTTCTTTTTGTGTTTTGGCTCAGAATCCTTGTCCGCATCATCATCATCTCTTGGTCGCTTAACCTTACTAGCCGACTCTTTACACGATGTCTTGAGTTGATATTCCAGCAATGCCTCAAAAAGTTTAGCTTTGTAAGAAGTGAAAGTTGTGGATCGTCGAGACATTTGCATCACCAGCTTCGAGATCAATTCAGCATCAGAGACAACCGGAGACGGGACTGGTTTGATTTCCATGACCGCTGGGGTATTTGCCGGTGTATGTTTGACCAATGACATGAGATGTGGATAGAGTTGTCTAGCGAACATCTCTCTTGTAACTCCAGGGACAGTGTCGAGGAGGAACTTATGAGTGTAGTCCCTAATCGTTTTGTCCATTTCACCATGTATATCTCGGTTGAGAAATTGCTGGATCTGTTCTCTTTCCTCCGAAAACTCGTTGATCACGTTCTGAAGTAGCTTGACTCTGTCCGCAAGCTGATTCCGTTTCTTGTTAACAACGTTGCGTTTCCTTGCTTGTCTGGCAGCTTTGACAATCTTTGTCTTGGCACGTGATGCCCAAGTCTCGGTAGGTTTCTTGACTGATTTGGAGGATGATCTGGTGGTAGCATCTTTGGATGGTGGTGGTGATGAGTGAGACGATGAATCAGATGAAGATGAGTTATGAGAAGGCTCAGGGTCCTTAGGTGGCTCAGAAGTTTCTTCAGGGTTATGTTCAGGATTGTCTTGAATGAAACTGTCAGCTTCAATTCAAATCCTTTCTTCCTCATCAACTTTAGCCTTAGCTTCTTCTTCTTCACCTTTTCCTTAGCCGCTTCCTCTAAGTCTTCATCGGTGATCTTCTCATTCTTCTCTTGTTCCTCTTGTTCAAAGTTGAAAATGATCTCATCTTCTTGCTGTTGTTGCTCTGTTAGTTCGTGAGTGGTGGTACCAGTTCCCTTACCGGGTTGATTAACCGTATCGAGAACTATTATGGTTAGTGCACCACCACTAGAACCTCCAGGGCCTCTAGTTTGTTGAAGATTAAATTCTGAAGCAGCATGTTGAATCCTCAGATGCTTAAGAGTTTTGTGGTAATCTTTCTCCTCATCCTTTTGTAGAATGTCATCATCTGAGCTTTCTTCTTTATCCTCAGCAACTGGAGTCTTTCCCTTGTCTGATTTGGGACGAAGTGGTTGATCGTTGGACCTCAACGAAGTCGTATAATCAGTAACGGATTCAGAGTAGTGAACCACCTCCTCAGAAACAGTATCTTCAGAATGAGGACCTCGTCCTCAAGCTTGAGTGCCGGTTTAGGGTTAGGGATGGCACTTTTAGATGGAACTTTTCGTTTGCGAGGGGGATTCATTTAGGATACTTAAGGGCACTCCCAGTGCTTTCTACACTACCAGCACTGCCTATTCATCGTGTCTTCCTTGTAGGAGTAGCAGAAGTCTTTTCATCAACAAACCCAACTTTTCCTTTGCTCACAGCTTCTTGGTTTCGACGATACGATTGAAGACTTTTTATATCATCAGTGAGAAGGCAATCAAATAGCACTGCACCTTGTTTCTTTGTTGATGAGTCTTTAAATCTGACAGTGTTTAATGTTGGCTCATACAACGCAGAGTGTTGGTTGGGGTCATTTAGTCTCAAAGGAATGTCCCGATGTTTCCCGAGAATATTTTGGATCAACAACTTGGTAAATCTGATCAAAGGAACTTTAGTCCCGGGCTTCTTGTGATGGGACATCATGTCTTCCCATATCAGATTGGCAAAGTCGATGTGTTGCTTGTTGACCATACCCCAAAAGGTTTGCAGATGCATAAGTTTTGGGTGCTCGTGACCGACGTCTCTCCTAGACACAGATTTAGCGATCATAATGTACAGTGTTCTCCATGGTTGAGGATATTCTTTAGATCCACAGAAGAATGTCTAGTGATGATCCCGGTTGCTTCATCATGTCCAATGTCGATCATGAATTGAATGATAGCCTCTTCACTTGGAGTTGCCACATAGTTAGCAGGCTCAATAGAAGGTAGCAAAAGAATTGACCGAAGATCTGCAACTGTAACAGTGACTTCTTTATCATTCAAGGTCACAATGACAGCATCTTGACTATCCACCTTTTACATAGTATGTAATACCTGGAATTTCTAAAGTTCACAAAAGACCAAAATACCCCTACAATCAAAAGTATGAGATTAATTAAAAGAATACCAAGTAAGCTATGTAAATTCAGAATTTTAAGAAATATCCACATGATCTAATTAAATATTAAACACTTTGTAAAGATAAGTTTTATAGTTTATGATTTTATAAAAGTTACTTTTGTATTTTACATATTAGCCGAATTTATTTATTTAGAATAATAAAAGAATAAAACTAAATGAAAGCCCAATATAAATTATATTAGTAAGAGACCATTTAATTTGAGTCCAATGCATTATAAAGCCCACAAGAAAAATAATAGCTCAAGTATATATATAAAATTCGGTTCCCATAAAATCCTTTATTGCCGATAACCCTAAAACCGACCTAAAAACCCTTCACAAATCGACTTATAGTTTCCAGAGCTTGAGACCATTTTTCTTGGACGAGATTCAAGGTATAGAAGGTGGGAAAAATAGTGTTTGAGTTCCAGAGTTGCTGTGGTAATCGTTGTGAGTTTTTGAGAAAATTAGGGTTTCGACAAAGAGAGGTTTTGTGTTTCTTTTGTTCCAACGATTCAAGTTCATCAAGGGTATGTTTCTAATGATGATTTCAGTCCTATAAGTCGTATGTAACACATAAAATTGGCCATGCATGTTTAATATGTCATATGAAATTATTTGAAATCGAAAACCCTAAAAGCGTATATAATTAACGATTGAGCTTATAATATTTTAGAGATCATGAATTGATTTTTCCAGAAGTTGTTACATGTTATAATACCTGAATAAAATACATAATCATGAATTCGAAGCTTGTGTGAATTGTTTTGGGTTTTTCTTGTTCGAAAACGCATAAAAAGGAAAGGTTTTAAAAAGGGGCGATTAGGGTTTTTCATGAACTAGGGTTTCCTTGTAATCATTGAAGGTAATTAATGAAGTGGTAATGATGAGCTAATGATTGGTGTAACTTAGGTTTAGGGCTTGCTTTTGAATTATGCCCTAATCGGTTTTAAATAAAAAGGTTTGGGTTGATTTTGTAAATATTGAAACTTAAAGGTTATTTTTGAAAAACAGTAAAAGACATGTACTAAATTATAAAATAAGTGTGGGGTTAAACGTGTGATTTTGGATATTTAGAGGCTATTCAATTTTATTTAACTAGAAGGGTATGTTTTGTAAATTCTAAAACCTTTGGGCTAAAAGTGTAAAATATGAAAATAGAAGGTTAGATTGTATAATTAAAGATGTTAAAGGTGCAACATGTAATTTTGGGTAATTATGGGTCAACATGTGTAAATGAATTACGTAAGGACATGCGTGAGTTTGAGGTAACCGGTTTGTTTCCATATCGTTCTAGGTCAAAGTGGAAGTCATTAAAGGAGTAACATGTTAATTGAATGCGTAATAATTAATATTGAAGGTATGGAAACCCTAGAACTAAAATGGGAAGTTGATTAAGGGTTAAAAGCTAAGTGTGTGATTTCGTTATTTTATGTGAGTTATAGATTATGTAAACTATTTTGAAAGAGAGTCTTAAAATCCGTCTTTGACATTTGTAAACCCTATGCTATGAATAATGATCATGTAAGCTCTTAAATAAGATAATTATCATATTAAACCCATACGTTTGGCTAATTAATAATTGAAACCCTAAAACGTTGGAATTCCGTCTGTCACTAAAAATGGGAATAATCTGACAACCCTAAAGGTATTAATGAGATTAATCCGTTATACTAATAAGTATTAAATAATCATAATCCGTGTAGATTCGTTGAAGGAGACGCGACGTTACATCTTCGTATTCGTTCATTTGTTGCTTTTCTTCTCATTTGCTTTAAGGTACGGATATTCTGTCTTACTTTAAGACACTTATGTTATCGTACATGAGTTCTGACCTTTTCAGTAAAGGTCCCTCATGTTTTCCTTCTTCATCATGTTTTCTTATGTTTATTAGGATTCCCAATGCCATTGCTATGAACCTTTTTCTGAATGTTTGGTCTTTACTTATCTGAATGTATGTTCTAGTGAACTATGCTATATCTGATGTGAACTTATGTTAGGAAGACTTTGATATATACATTTGTTGAATCCTGCTATATTTGGATTATGAACTTATGATTATGAACCTCTGGTTATGAACTTCTGTTTATGAGCATATGATATGCCACTATGATATGAACTGATGATTTCTGACTATCTGAATATGAACCTTATGATATGAACTATCTAATATGTTATCTCGCGACCTTGTGTTGATTATGATCCGTGCTATATCCGAAATCTGTTTGACTTAAGTTGGTTGACTATAACCAAATATTTAACTAGTCATGGGGTTCCATGTCCGTATCGATGATGCACCTCGATATGACTCTAGGGATAGAGTGATGTTTCGCCACGCCTACGGATGGTGAAGCATATTTTGAATATGTAGGAAGGGCGTATGGATGCATCCTAGATCCGATCCATTATCCGATATGTTATCCGGTGAATGATGTCGTACACACGCGTCTTCACAAAATTCTGGGAGCTAGCTACTCCATATATCTTCTGATGTTACCTTTTGAAGAAGAAAGATATTTATAATGTGATATGTTAGTAAATGTGCTTATGACGTATTTGTTAAGTGATTATTAATTGCCATGATAGGATAAGATTGTTACCTGATTTGTATATCTGATATTATGATTTGTTATCGTTACGTGAATGCGTTGATCTGTGAGATGAATGTGCTGTGTATGATTGAGCGTTTTGAAGGTTAATGATCCTGTCTGCAGATGTGACCGCCATGTTGAAACCTTGCTAAGGTTTGGATTGATATGAGAATTGGTTTAACTATATTTATGCGCCATGACCGTCTCGCTATTTCATTGCTATATTATTGAATTAAGTGCTATAGATGTTGATTAATTGATTTGTATGAATGCCATGTTATTTATTAGGAAGTGTTTCTGTTAGTTTTTAGACTTTCCGTTTGGCTTATACGTAATCTGTTATTTTGGTATGAAATGTGTTTGGTTGTTCTGACATGTCTGTTTTGTGTCTTTAATATGCTATGTGATGTCTAACTATTATGTGGTTGTTTGGATTTCTGTATATTTGTGCTTCCGCAGAATTCTAAAAGATCCTTCGTCATTATTTCATTTTGATTTCGTATTTGTATATTTATTACATTTTAGCTTTTGTTTAGTTATATCCGTTCACCTGGCTTTGTAAGCTCACCGCACTTTTCTTTTCTGCTGGCGGTATTTAGCATTCAAGATGAGCTTATGGGATAGCCGATCCGGGTTTGAGAGTAGAGCTGAGAGCAAGACTTTACCATAGAGATCTTAGATTTATTTTGAAGTTTTAGCTATTTATGTTTTTCTTTTTGAATATTTTGTAAAGGCTTCCGCTATTGTATAGTATTTAAAGTTCTGATAAGAAACCGTATTGTGATATCTTTACCCTTGTCGGGTCGGGGTGTTACAATTTATGGTATCAGAGCTCTAGGTTTTAGGACCCTTAGAGCTTAGGCTATGACCTGTGAGAAGTGGGTAGATTTAGGATTTCCCTTCTGCATACTTTCTTTGTGTACCCTATCGTATTTAAGTTTTGCTGATAGTTGGAATTTCTTTTAGATGGTTATTCCCCGTCGCGCTAGTTCATCTGATAGGAGTAATTGAGGACCGGCTAGGCAACATAAGGAGAAGACGAAGTGGGCCGTTATCATTGCTAAGGGCTGCACGAGGTATGGTAAAGTGAAGAGGACTAATAAGAGGATAAAAGTTCCGGCCAATATGTGGCCATGTACCATCGAGGAGAAGCTGACCTTGAGGACCATTGACGGAGAGGTGGTGGAAGAATATGAAACTAAGGTGGTTGACAACGAAGGTTTCACTACTAGATATCCTGGTAGGTGTCCCAAGTTCGTTGAGGATGAAGGAGTAGGACGGTGAGAGTCGTGATCTGTATGCCTTTGTGGATCGTGTGGGAGGAGGAAGAGAGGAAGCGTAAAGGTGGCTTTGCTGGTCGCTTCCTACCACAACTGAAGGAAACAAGAACGGATGGATAAGCGAGGAGGAGGAGGAAGAAGAGGAACCCAGGAAGAGTACGAGGTGGAGTCGGAAACGGAGTCTACTACCACTAGTAGGTTCAATCCGACACAAGAATAGGAGTTTCGTTTCTGATTTGTTACCCTCTTTATGAAAATTTTCTGACATTTGATTTTGAGCTAGGCCTTTTTGTTTTTCATTTGACGTTTGAATCTGGGATTTTTAAGTTTGTTTTGGAAGATCATCGTAAGACGATTCTGCGAATTTTGTTTGATTAATGGAAATAAAACAAAATTTTGAAAGTATAATTTCTGTCTGCTGTTGTTTCTTTCTAATAGATTCGCTAAGTTTCCGTTAGTCCTCATACGTTTCGTCTGCTATTTATCCTCTTAGTGTTGTTGTTTTATTACCGCTTGTATGAAGTATGGCCATCATGATGGTATACTCATGTGTATCTGGTTTGTTGTAGTATGTTACTTGCTATCTGTGTGTTATCCGTATGTAGTATGTTTTGTTATGATATTAGTTATGTGTTTCGTCATGACCGAGACCGAATATAATGACAATAAGAACTTGTTATGTGATGCAAGTATTATGACCTTTGATCAACGTAATAATACCGAGATCACATAATCTCGAACTTATTGAAGGTATCGACGTCCGGGAAATGCATAGTTGATGTGTGATAGGACTTTGACTTGTATCTCATTATTTGGTGCTTCATGTTCGTTTGAATTCGTACCTATTTGTGAGACTCTTGTCGATATCTCATACCTATAAGTTTCGTACGTTTGGAATCCGAAGTTGTTATGATCTGCATGAACCTCTAG
This sequence comes from Chrysanthemum lavandulifolium, assembly GCA_022545495.1. Taxonomy (NCBI): domain Eukaryota; kingdom Viridiplantae; phylum Streptophyta; class Magnoliopsida; order Asterales; family Asteraceae; genus Chrysanthemum; species Chrysanthemum lavandulifolium. The sequence continues at coordinate 130,117,682 of CM040238.1, forward strand.
ATTGCTATGACCACCTTAACCTTATATGTCTCCCCATATTTCTGCGACTATTGAGGCCGATAGAATTTATTCCGTCTATGCATCTGATGTCCTCATCATTTGATATCTGAATAAGTTAGAATTTGTCATTTGACTTTCTGCGTCTCATTTGTTCTCCGCCATTATTCCGATGAGTATATAATTATCTATTATAAGTATTTGACTATCGTATTAATTTCTGAATAAGTATGAGTTTAACTATTTTCTGAGATAAGATTTACGTTCGATATAATCCTAGAAGTTCGAAACCGATTCGTTTTACGCTCATTCCGTCTTGTCCAATTTCGAGGATGAAATTTTCTTTTAGAGGGAAGAATTGTAATACCTGGAATTTCTAAAGTTCACAAAAGACCAAAATACCCCTACAATCAAAAGTATGAGAGATTAATTAAAAAGAATACCAAGTAAGCTATGTAAATTCAGAGAATTTTAAGAAATATCCCACATGATCTAATTAAATATTAAACACTTTGTAAAGATAAGTTTTATAGTTTATGATTTTATAAAAGTTAGTTTTGTATTTTACATATTAGCCGAATTTATTTATTTAGAATAATAAAAGAATAAAACTAAATGAAAGCCCAATATAAATTATATTAGTAAGAGACCATTTAATTTGAGTCCAATGCATTATAAAGCCCACAAGAAAAATAATAGCTCAAGTATATATATAAAATTCGGTTCCCATAAAATCCTTTATTGCCGATAACCCTAAAACCGACCTAAAAACCCTTCACAAATCGACTTCTAGTTTCCAGAGCTTGAGACCATTTTTCTTGGACGAGATTCAAGGTATAGAAGGTGGGAAAAATAGTGTTTGAGTTCCAGAGTTGCTGTGGTAATCGTTGTGAGTTTTTGAGAAAATTAGGGTTTCGACAAAGAGAGGTTTTGTGTTTCTTTTGTTCCAACGATTCAAGCTCATCAAGGGTATGTTTCTAATGATGATTTCAGTCCTATAAGTCGTATGTAACACATAAAAATTGGCCATGCATGTTTAATATGTCATATGAAATTATTTGAAATCGAAAACCCTAAAAAGCGTATATAATTAACGATTGAGCTTATAATATTTTTAGAGATCATGAATTGATTTTTCCAGAAGTTGTTACATGTTATAATACCTGAATAAAATACATAATCATGAATTCGAAGCTTGTGTGAATTGTTTTGGGTTTTTCTTGTTCGAAAACGCATAAAAAGGAAAGGTTTTAAAAAGGGGCGATTAGGGTTTTTCATGAACTAGGGTTTCCTTGTAATCATTGAAGGTAATTAATGAAGTGGTAATGATGAGCTAATGATTGGTGTAACTTAGGTTTAGGGCTTGCTTTTGAATTATGCCCTAATCGGTTTTAAATAAAAAGGTTTGGGTTGATTTTGTAAATATTGAAACTTAAAGGTTATTTTTGAAAAACAGTAAAAGACATGTACTAAACGTATAAAATAAGTGTGGGGGTTAAACGTGTGATTTTGGATATTTAGAGGGCTATTCGAATTTTATTTAACTAGAAGGGTATGTTTTGTAAATTCTAAAACCTTTGGGCTAAAAGTGTAAAATATGAAAATAGAAGGTTAGATTGTATAATTAAAGATGTTAAAGGTGCAACATGTAATTTTGGGTAATTATGGGTCAACATGTGTAAATGAATTACGTAAGGACATGCGTGAGTTTTGAGGTAACTTCGGTTTGTTTCCATATACGTTCTAGGTCAAAGTGGAAGTCATTAAAAGGAGTAACATGTTAATTGAATGCGTAATAATTAATATTGAAGGTATGGAAACCCTAGAACTAAAATGGGAAGTTGATTAAGGGTTAAAAGCTAAGTGTGTGATTTCGTTATTTCATGTGAGTTATAGATTATGTAAACTATTTTGAAAGAGAGTCTTAAAATCCGTCTTTGACATTTGTAAACCCTATGCTATGAATAATGATCATGTAAGCTCTTAAATAAGATAATTATCATATTAAACCCATACGTTTGGCTAATTAATAATTGAAACCCTAAAACGTTGGAATTCCGTCTGTCACTAAAAATGGGAATAATCTGACAACCTTAAAGGTATTAATGAGATTAATCCGTTATACTAATAAGTATTAAATAATCATAATCCGTGTAGATTCGTTGAAGGAGACGCGACGTTACATCTTCGTATTCGTTCATTTGTTGCTTTTCTTCTCATTTGCTTTAAGGTACGGATATTCTGCCTTACTTTAAGACACTTATGTTATCGTACATGAGTTTCGACCTTTTCAAGAAAGGTCCTCATGTTTTCCTTCTTCATCATGTTTTCTTATGTTTATTAGATTCCCAATGCCATTGCTATGAACCTTTTTACGAATGTTTGGTCTTTACTTATCTCGAATGTATGTTCTAGTGAACTATGCTATATCCGATGTGAACTTATGTTAGGAAGACTTTGATATATACATTTGTTGAATCCTGCTATATTTGGATTATGAACTTATGATTATGAACCTCTGGTTATGAACTTCTGTTTATGAGCATATGATATGCCACTATGATATGAACTGATGATTTCTGACTATCTGAATATGAACCTTATGATATGAACTATCTAATATGTTATCTGTGACCTTGTGTTGATTATGATCTGTGCTATATCTGAAATCTGTTTGACTTAAGTTGGTTGACTATAACCAAATATTTAACTAGTCATGGGGGTTCCATGTCCAGATCGATGATGCACCTCGATATGACTCTAGGCGATGAGTGATGTTCGCCACGCGTCTACGGATGGTGAAGCATATTTTTGAATATGTAGGAAGGGCGTATGGATGCATCCTAGATCCGATCCATTATCCGATATGTTATCGGTGAATGATGTCGGTGCATCACGCGTCTTCACAAAATTCGGAGCTAGCTACTCCATATATCTTACGATGTTACCTTTTGAAGAAGAAAGATATTTATAATGTGATATGTTAGTGAATGTGCTTATGACGTATTTGTTAAGTGATTATTAATTGCCATGATAGGATAAGATTGTTACCTGATTTGTATATCTGATATTATGATTTGTTATCGTTACGTGAATGCGTTGATCTGTGAGATGAATGTGTGTATGATTGAGCGTTTTGAAGGTTAATGATCTGTCTGCGTATGTGACCTGCCATGTTGAAACCTTGCTAAGGTTTGGATTGATATGAGAATTGGTTTAACTATATTGTCTGCCAAGACCTGTCTGCTATTTCCGCTGCTATATTATTGAATTAAGTGCTATAGATGTTGATTAATTGATTTGTATGAATGCCATGTTATTTATTAGGAAGTGTTTCTGTTAGTTTTTAGACTTTCCGTTTGGCTTATCGTAACTGTTATTTTGGTATGAAATGTGTTTGGTTGTTCGACATGTACATTTTGTGTCTTTAATATGCTATGTGATGTCTAACTATTATGTGGTTGTTTGATTACGTATATTTGTGCTTCGCAGAATTCTAAAAGATCCTTCGTCATTATTTCATTTTGATTTCGTGATTTGTATATTTATTCTGCTTTTAGCTTTTGTTTCGTTATATCCGCTCACTGGGCTTTGTAAGCTCACCAGACTTTTCTTTTCTGCCGCGGTATTTAGCATTCAAGATGAGCTTATGGGATAGCCGATCCGGGTTTGAGAGTAGAAGAGCAAGACTTTACCATAGAGATCTTAGATTTATTTTGAAGTTTTAGCTATTTATGTTTTCTTTTGAATATTTTGTAAAGGCTTCCGCTATTGTATAGTATTTAAAGTTCTGATAAGAAACCGTATTGTGATATCTTTACCCTTTTCGGGTCGGGGTGTTACATAGTATGCCAAAATTGGTGAATGTAGATCTCCGGCACTGTTGCAGAGTTCGTAAGCATGTTGTTGTAAGGATGAGTCTTGGGAATATCCACAGCAATTCGGCATGAGGATTCAGAGCAGGTGAAGTTCTCAAAATCAACCTTGAGGTTGTTCTTTCCAAGCTTCATACTATAACCAGTCAGGAATATGTCTTCCATCGTGAGCTCATTTGGTGCGTTAACATTTTCCATGGTGATGTCCATTTCGTGATTTAAAAGATATTGAGCCAAAAGAACCAACATATCGAAAGACATTATGTTAGTCAAAAGTTGATTTTATGGTTCAATTATTGAATTTGTTATGTTAATGAATGTTACGAGTCCAAGGTCACTTGTTTGTCCAACAGTCCAAAGTAGTCGTGATAAGTTTCGTGAGTATATTAATTTTGAATTTTAAAGTTCAAATTTTCACTCATTCACACAATCATTTTAACAATTATAGCTTATTAGAGACATTTTGGTCTGGTGACGTTATGAATAATTTATTTACAAGTTTGTACGCGTAACAATTCATAAGTAAAGTTAAAGTTTTGGCTTAAGCGTAAGAATGTAAGCTTATGCGTAAACATTGTGTAACCATACGCATAGACTTAAGCTTATGCGTAGGAGTCCATCTTACGCATAAGAAAGCTTACGCGTAGGAATAGACTCTTGGCATAAAGCTTACGCGTAAGCGTAAGGTTTACTCATAAGAGTAAGCCTTATGCGTAAGAATCCAAGTTTACGCATATCCTTCAGAGGATACGCGTAGTCCCTTTGTAGAACCTTATGCGTAAAGGTTACGCATAAGATTTCTCTTATGCGTAACGGCTACGCATAAGGTGATCCTTAAGCGTAAGTCCATTTTTACCCTTGATTCTGATTTTGCACGCGTAAAACCTGAAATAAATCATTTATAACATTTCAATTAACACTTTATTCAACCTCTATCAAAATCACATGTTATCACAGGTTGATAATGGTTATGCGTAAAGTTAGCATAAGCGTAAAGTTAAACCCTAAGGATTCAAATCCTACGCCTAAACAATCTAACCATGCAATCACTACCAAATGATTTTTGGGATGTCTTAGGAGCCATATGAGTTGCTCACAACAAGTTTTAACATCCAACTCCTCAAGAATCAAAAATACCCAAATTATAGAATATTTAAACCCTAAATTCAAATTTTACAATTATGATGTTTTTGTGTGAGATTCAGAGGTTTCATTGGTTAATTAAACACATGTTAAGCATATTTCAAGCCTCTGATTGTCCTTAACCATTCACAATTGAAAACCCCCAATTTCACGCATAAACCCTAATTTTGAAAAATGATTAATACTTGTTTCTGGGTTGAGTTAGATGTTGGAAACAGTTAAAGGATTGATATTATAGACATTTTAACACTCCCATTTCACAACAAACAACCAAACGTGATCACTTGTTCATACGCTTATGCGTAAAACATATAATCACGTCTAGAGTAAAATCAAACCGTTGGTTTTGCATATAATTAAAAATTTATGTTTGGAATCACTCAAAGAAACTTTAACCACTTACAAATTTGAAGATTATAACACGGATTTAAAGATTGGATTATAGGAGTGGGATATGGTTAGTGAGTATTAAATGTATGTACTAAATGAGAAAGTGATATTAGGTGAAGGGTTTTGAATTTTTTTTTTTTTTTTTTTTTACTTTTGACAAATATGGCCCCTCCACCTCAACCATTTTCATCCACAACCCATAACTTCCATTTTGGTTAAGCGTGAAGTAAAGGTTTGGAAAGAAACTTGACGACACTCCCCCTCGAGTTTAGAAATATGGAAATTTTACAAATTTGAATCCGAGGAGTGTTAAGAAACAAGAAACGTATCCACCATTATCAAAGATACAATCAATACTGGGTAACATGCAAGTACAAGGTTTTATGAAACAGAAAATATTTACATTCTCCCCCTCAACACTTGATCAATAAAATATTGAATTGTTTGAAAGAGCAAAGTGTTGACGGAAGATTTGTAGTTGCAATGTTGAGAGAATTTTAGAGAGAAGAATATTTTTGAATTTTATGAAATTTTATATTTTTCTATTTTGTTTTTGAAAAAAATATTTACAAAAGAGGTTTGGTGTTTGACTGGTTTTAAGAATGTGTCAAACGCTCATCCAGTTCCTCTGGAGTCAAACACCTCATACCAATCCGGTGGATTAACTCAGTAAACCTAGCAGGAGCTAAGGCTTTGGTGATAAGGTCCGTCAATTGGTGTTCAGTACCCACAAAATATAATTCAAAGGTACCATTTTCCACATGCTCCTTGATGAAATGATATCGAGCATATTTTGACTGACTCAGGAAAATACCACTGGGTGATTGATGAACTTGCAGTCCTAGAAAGAACGTAAGTTCACCCATCATGGACATTTCAAAAATGATGTCATCCACATATATTTGAACGACTAAAATGTGTGCCCCGTTATATTGTATAAACAGTGTTGGGTCGACCGACCCTTTGACAAAATTTTGAGATATGAGAAAGGATGACAACTTATCATACCACGCCCGAGGGGCTTGTTTGAGACCGTAGAGAGCCTTGTTCAGTTTGTAGACATGATTAGGGAACTTGGATCAACAAATCCTTCGACCGACTAACATAGACCGCTTCCTTGGTTTACCATTCGAAAAGCGGTTTAACATCCATCTAAAAGACCGTGATGTTCATGTGAGCCACGAATGCCGAAAAATCCGACGACCTCAAGTCTAGCAACCGTGCGAATGATTCCTTGTAATCAATCCTCTTCTTGTCTATAACCCTTAGCCACCGACGTGACTTATTTTCGATAACCGTACCTTCAAAGATCCAACTTGTTTTTCCAAATCCATTTCGCACCAATAACATAGACCCATGTTGGTTTTGCAACCAATTCCCATACTTCAAGACGTTTAAACTGATGAAGTTCTTCTTGCATGGATTCGATCCAGTTGTCATATGTCATGGCTTCTTTAATATTTTAGGGTTCAGCTTGGCAGACGGTAAGTGCATAAATGCAATGTTCACCGTCAATCTAAAGTCGTTGTCTAGTTACGACTGCTTGATTCGCGTTACCAATAATATTCACAAGAGGATGGTCTTTAGTACAACGATGTGTGGAGGGTAGATGTTGATATACATTGTGCAGATTAGGAGGATTCAAATGGCTTGTGGATGATTCCGCAACATCAAGTGGCGTTTCATTAGCAAAAGGATTGAAGAACGATTTGGATCATAACTGCAGTGTAGGTACGTCATGGTTCGAAAATCATCACCGTTCACGTCATAGGATGCGGTTTGTTCTACCGTTGTTGTAGAATCAATCGGAGGTGCTTCTTCAACGATTGTTGTTGTTTCGTGTATTAGGTATTCGATTATTATCGGGTTGAGCAATGAAACATTTGATACATCCGAGCACGTTGATCAATATCATCAATAAACAAAGGAGCAAATAGTCGCTCCATTTGACGTCGAGTAATTTGTAAGCTTGGTTCATTGAAGATGGGGTTTTGGGGAAGTTTAGACGGTTATGTCCGGGTTCCAAGCTATTTTGCTCGTAAGCCATTTCAGAAGCACATCAAAATTGGCATGAATCGCTTCCATAATCTCCCTTGTACGACGATTCCGCATCCGGTAACCCTTAGAGTTTTCACAAGATCCAACGAAGACCCAATGTCGATTTAGCCTTGAGCTTACTAAAGTCATCACGATCATTATTTGGGTAACAAAGGGATCCAAATACATGAAAGTGTTTTAAATTCGGTTTGCGGTTGTGGATAAGCTCATAAGGTGTTTTGTTGTGGTGTTTGGTAATCATTGAACGGTTCGAGTGTAGCATGTAGTTGACACGGCTTCACCCACAAGTAATCTGAAGTTTTGCATTTCTCAACATCGTTCTTGACTTCCACTAACGTACGGTTTCGTCTTTCAACAACTATGTTTTCTTCTGGTGTTCGTGCAATGGATGTTTGATGCTCAATTCCCACTTTCTCATAATAATCACGAAGAGTTTGATTCACAAATTTAGTCCCTTTATCTGTTCGAATTTGTCTGACTGTATTCCAAAGCTGAACTTGAATTTTCGTGAGAAAGGTGATGATCATCTATGGAGCTTGATCTTTACTTCGAAGAAAATAAACCCAAGTCCATCTTGAGTAGTCATCGACAATTACCAAGATGTAGCATTTTCCGTTAATCGTTTGCACATGCATCGGACCACACAAATCCATGTGAATAAGATGAAGCACATGCTGTGAGCTGTGTTCCACCTTTAAAGGAAAGTGAGCACGCATGCTTTTCCCTTTTCACAAGCTGAACATAGGTGTTCTTTAGAATACCGAAATCTTGGGAGACCTTCAACAAGTTTGTAACGTGCAAGATTGGTTATGGTTTGAAAGTTTAAGTGTGAAAGGCGATGGTGCCATAGCCATGATTTTGTAGATGTTGCCTTAGAAAGTAGACAGATGGGAGATGAAGCAATCATGTCTTGCATTGAGATTGTATAAAGACTTGATGTGCGGTTTCCAGACATAAGATCGTTTCCTTGTAGATCATGAATGAAACAAGTTTTCTCCCGAAACGCAACTTCCAGATCTCCATCACAAAATTGACCGACAGAAAAGAGATTGTGACCGAGACCTTCCACATAATAAACCCTGCTAATTTCGATGTTTCCATTGATGTAATCTCCGTAGCCCATGATAGCTGCGAAGTGATCATTCCTAAACCTGAAAGTGCCAATGAACTTTGAAACAAAGTTTGATAACATTTGAGATTGCTCGTCATGTGCCGGAACATCCGCTATCAACAATCCGAGGATGCGATTACACTGTGGAATAGAAGTAGAGGTGGAACCCAAAGAGTTAGAGGGTTCCGTTATTCTGCAAGACACACACATGTTAATGATTTTGGGAATTCATTTAAATCCAAGTGTATTATGTAACCATTTCTGCCATCTCCAACTAGTCTTAGCTTTGGTCTTAGTAAATGCACTAGGTGATAAGTTCTTCCTAGGAGGTGAAGGGGGTTCTATGGATACATCAATGGTCGTAGTAGAAACATTAGTAGGGGTTTACCTAGCACAGACTTAGAAGCATTAGTGGGCCTAGAGGTATTCCGTTTCCTATTGTTTCGCTTACGAGATAAGATAGCATTAGCAACACATTTATCATGACAACCAGAAAACATGCTTTTATGACAACCAACACAAGATGCTTCAAACAAAACATTCAAAGTACTTAAAGGTTCAACATTCGTTACATCACTTTTTCTATTACATTTGTCTAACGCAATATCTAAAGTGGGTGCAACTTGAGTCTTATTCAAAGTCCTAAGGTGTTCTTCTACTTCAGAGGTCTTTATTGTTCTTTTCTTTCGTTGCAACTTCCTATTCTTCCTTGATATGCTCTTAAGCTGTGAAGTGCTAGCGTTGGGAAAAGAGGCAACTATTCCTGTTTCAGTTGAAGGAAGCCCATTAGTATCTTGTGGTTTGTCATTAGGCGTTCTAGTGTTAATTTTAAACATTCATTAGGCAAGTGCATTAGTGTTACTAATCTTATCTTGCTTAAGTTTCACCAACTCCGCTTTTAAGTCATGGATAGTGTGTAACAAATCTTGATTTTCAGAGCGAGTGTTTCCATTATGTCGTAAAACTTCTTTGGTATAAGCAAGATGATCATCAACATCTTTTGACGCTTGAGCACGAGTCTTTTTAAGTAAATCAAATATGACACCATATTCAGTTTTCACTTTGGTAATTTCTTGTTCATATTTTGAAATTTGACACTTTAAAGACACGTTTGCATCATCCAGTTGTTCTATTTTTGGATCAAGAGATTTTGAACGAAACTGGTTGATTTTCTTTTGCAAAGCAAGTTCACGATTTTGACAATCTCTTTGACACCATTGAAGACGACGTTTTGCATTGGAAAGCTCATTTAACAATCGCTCATTTTTTTTATATAAAAAACCCTAAAAAACGTTTCTCTCTCCTTGATGATTTCCGGCCGCCACCTCCAATCAATTTCCGGCCAAAAACAAATCCATAATCGTCCTCTCTGCCCTTATTGGGTATGCAATACGATTGTGTGGTTGTGTTTTACAATAAATAGGTGGCGGCTGGATGATTTTTATAACCCTTACCCTTATTTTTTCACTCGTTTTCCAATAATTCATCCAATGATCATTATTGGGTGTTTTGTTGTGGATTCGGTTATTCTTTTTAGGGTTTTGGAATCCATTCGGTTCCTATTATTTATAAATCACCACACTCATCACCGAAACCCTAATTATTCCATCCTTTTTTTTCAATCGATTTTCCTCTTATTTGTTTTTGACGAATTTTAGGGTTATCGTTTCTTTCCTTAGGGTTTCATTATCGGTATGATTTATGCCCTCATGATGCTTATTGTAATATTTTTGAGGTGTGGGTCTGTTTGTGCCTTTTATGAACGAAACCCAACAAGGGTTTCAGATATTCTGCTTTTACCGTGATGCCGCTTTCGTGTTATATCATGAAGTACGATTGTTGGACCGATTAGTCCATTTGTTCTGTATGTCGATCCGTGATCGTTGTCGTTTCTTGGTATGTGGTTTTGTCCGTAAGTGGGTGAAGAGGTTTGCGTCATGCGAGTGTTCTAGTAATGGTGTAGTGATGGCTTCTTTGGGATATTTAGCAGATTTGTTAGGGTTTTGAAATACCCTATTATGTGTTACTGTTGGATCCTTGCCGTTGTGGTTATATTGATGTCGCTGGATCGCCTATGTCATGTTTTAGGTATGCTTGGGTTTCGTTACACCTGGATGTTGTCCCCGCTCTATGGTACCGTGTATGCCATCCCTGGATCATCTTGCTATGTTTTATGATGATAGACGGATCGTATTGTAGTGGTCATGGAAGTTTGGGAGCTTGGGGTCTTCATGCGTGTTGGTTTCGAGGTACCGCCAACGATGTTTGATGGTACTTGCGCATGTTTGGTTGTGATTGGAAGTTACGTGACGATTAGATGCCATCGGGTTCTATTGCTTATCATGTATGTTAGTCTGTGTGTCAGTTAGGGCTTTGAAGTCCCTATTTTTGTCTATGGTAATTCCAGGTCTATTTGGGCTTCACTCTATCCTCTTTAAGGGGTTGCTGTTGTTAACGATCTACCATTGTGTTGTATGACACATTGAATTTGTCCATAGTGATCGTTGCTTGATGGTGTTTGTCAAGCATGTTTGTAGTACCTTTTGATCCTTTGTATTCGGGAAGAATTCTTATTGTACTGGGTTGATTGGTTCGCTATGTGGAAGTTAGGGTTTATATCCCCTATGCTTTGATGTGCATTCCGTAGTGCAAGGCGATATTTTCTCACATGTTATCTAGGTCTGCGGGTTTGTATGTGAATGGTTGATGCTGGAAGTTTGGACTACTATGACGATTTGAAGATTCAAGTATTTTTAATTTGTTTTTTATAGTCGTTGTAGTTTGATGTTCAATGTTTGTTATAAGTGTGGTTTGTCACGCTTATATGAGTGTCTGTAAGTGTCCTAAGGGACTGAGGCGAGGGAATTCACCCTCGCCCTTTGTACTTAAACATTTTGGTTAATAATAGTTTACCAGGGTGCAGGATTACTCCCCTTTACCCAAAAAAAACAATCGCTCATTTTCAATTTTTAAAGGCTTGATTTGTGACACATTATCGGTATACTCAACATTTTCAACAGAATCAATAGAATCAGCAGTGATATAAGCAAATGCATACGCAACATAATGTAATAACACAAGATTAATGGTATCAGCCCAGATAACATCTTCCAAGAGTCGGTCAACATGATTTCTTAACATTTTCTTTTTACGTTTAGTATTAGAAATCGATGTTTCGCTTGCTCAAAATCTGTTTTCATAAGCCCAATCTCATTTTGAAGTTCCTGCTCCCAATAGATTGCACACATTTTTAAATTTCGGACATGTGGTAAAAGCCCTTTCGAAAAATATCTCTTTGTTGTCGAGCAAATGGCGATTGAAATTGTTCACTTTTATTTCGTAATTAACTTCAATTGCATGTTCCAAAAGTTTGATGTCAGACATAAAAGTGTCAAAGTATTTAAGAACCTGACATCGTTCAGCTAATGGCTTTATTTCACTAAAAGAAGGTAAAGGACCATTAATTTGTGCAACATTGGATCGGGGACCATCATTAGAAGAGGACTCAGGAGTAGGCGTGATAACCCAAGGTGTGTTAGAATTATCTTGTTGTGCGACGAAAGTTATGGCTTTTGAATAGTTAAATGGTTTGCAATAAACAACATTTTCAATTTTTGATCGAATCTCGTCTTCTACATCTAATTCCTCCATATGATTATATTCAACAACACTCATTATTGAGTCATCAATTCTATGTTCTGCACTGTAGACTTGAGGATTTGGTTTGAATGCTCGATGTGAAAAACGTGGTTTGTAATCAGCAAGATTCAGTCCATATCCATTTGGATTTTGTTTAAAAGTAAACTTTTAAATAGTTGTGATTGACTCACCATGTTTGTAAACAACATTTTGAAACTCTTTGATTTTGTTTTGTAAGTCGAAAATTTCCTCAAGATAGTCATCTATTTGTTTCCTCGAATGCTTTTTGTACTCACAAAACTATTTTTGACAAGTTAACAATTCAGACTTGGCTTTTTGAGTTTCCGAAGTGAGAGCGTTAAGTTGTTGTTTATGATCATATTTCAGTTGTTCTATTTGAGATAACAAAGCATTCTTGGATGCAACTAGATCACATATCTGTTTTTCCAAAGATTTTTCATTTTGGTTTGTTTTAGCAAATGCGACTTCAAAACCTTTTTAACGTTTCTCTTTAGTTTGAAAAATGTTGAACTGGAACTTATAGCATTCATTATCCTTAGTCAACAGTGCAATTTTATCCTGTAATTTCTTATTGATGTCTTGGCATTTTTTCCATTTGAGATTTTTGAGTCTGAATTAAGTTGGTCATGAGCTCAAGATCTGGATTAGACAAAGGTTCAGCTTGTTCAACGTGAGTCACAACATGATCATTATTTAGATCCTCAAATATAACCACGGAGTCAACTTGATTATCAATATTAACCATAAGGTCATCTTGATTGTCAAATATAACTACGGGACCTATTTGATTATCATCGGAATGAGATGTAGACTGCTCATGTTGAACACTCTGATCCTTATCGGATGTAGATGTTGGCGGAGATATCAGATCAAGAATAAATATAGTTTGATCCTAAGACCGAGACAAGCCGTGAGTGTCATACATCGGGCATGTGTCACTCATGTGGAGTTCTTGCATTTTGCCATTAACATCACCTTTGCATTACACTCAAGTCCTCCATGTCATCATCAGAATCTGCATTTGCCATGAAGCTCTTTTCCTTGTTGGTATGAGTTCCACCAGCTTCATCCTTGAGAGCCAAGAGTAAAGCCTCTTTGTTATAAGCACTGCCTCTTGTCCTCGGCTTTGGGCATGCATTAGCTAGATGACCCTTCTCATTACAGTTATAGCATCGGAGACCATTAATCCCAGTCTGAGCATTTCCTTGATCAACCACTTGAACCCTTTGTTGTTGTGGAGCACCCATGTTATTCCTTCCATTATAATTAAATCCTTGACCACTACCCATCTGACGAACATTACCACGATTCTGAACTTCAACTCTTCCGTTGTTAACTACAACTTGATTCCTTGTGTTGGATGAGGTACGAATGCGATTGTTGGATTTGTTAGAATTTCGGCCGAAGGCTCTTGCAATCATGACAAACCCTTGTTTTAATGCATCTAAAGCTTCTGCATCCTCATTAGATTCACTGTAAATTGCTTGATCATTGTTGCTGTTGTATGGAACCAGTTGATTTTTTTAGGGATCATATGGTGTGATCTGAGCAGTTGGTTGTGGAGGATTTGTGAAGGTTGTTGGCAAGGTCGGGAATTGAGGATAACATGCTTGAGCCCACAAAGCTAGAGTTTGATTATCCGGAAGTGAAAGCGGCGTGGGCTCCACGGATGATCCTTTCTTTGTCAACTTCCTTTGGTGGGGCTTCAAATAGTCATACAACAAACCGTATGTAGCATGATGAAGATTCTTCGCTGACGGATGAAAATAACATACTTTTCCCAATCGTGACCAAGACCGCCAGAACTTTGTGTTGACCGCAATCCTTGGCATAATGATATTATGTTTTCCAAGTCATTGATTATGTCTGAAAAACGATGATGATATGACTCTAATGTCTCCCCTGGTTCAATCATGAAGTGTTCATATGCTAAGTAGATTTTAGATTCCATGTCCTCTTGATTTAGTTCTGTGCCTTCCATTAGAAGATGAATATTCTCCCACATTGCTTTAGCAGTCTTCTGAGCATCAACACTACGAAGTATCGGATTGGGTAATCCCAAAAGGATATATTGCATTGCAATTTCATCGGCTTCTAAATGTAGAAGTTTTTCAGTTGTAAGTTGATCAAGACTGACAACATTGGTAACATCATCTCTTGGTGGAACAGCATTCGGATCTTCGGGTACAGTGAGAGTAGGCATCTGAAAAGGACCTTCTAGGATGACCTTCTTCAAAAAATTTCCATGTGGTTTCTTTAGATCACAAAACCTAAAGAACCTTATCACCCATTGATCGTAGTTTCCGGGAGTGAGCATTGGAGGTCTATCAAGGGATCCAGCTTCATGAATGGATTGTTGGCTACTTAAAGCTTCACACATCTTTGCAAACCAAGACGGTTCCTTTGGTGTTGTAACATTCATAACATACTTGGCGGGATACTGATTTTGAAAGTATGTGTAATGTTGTACTTGTTGACGAGGGTTTGGTGGAACCATTTGTGGTGGAAGAGGAATTGCTCCTTGAGGAAAGTGTTGAAATTGTTGTTGAAATTGTTGCACATGTTGTTGAGATGGTGGAGGATATTGTTGATAGAATTGGTGTTGTTGTTTCTGAGGATACTCATGAGGAAAGTAGCTAGAGTATGGTGGTTGAGACATCTTGAAACTTGTGTTGATGATGGATCTTTTTAGTCGAATGAAACAATGTTGATGAAGTAACCTTATACGTAGAAACCAGCTTAGGTGTAGAAATCACCTTATGCGTAATACCCAACTTACGCGTAACAAGAGAGCTTACGCGTAGGAATAGCTTACGCGTAGACTTGAGGAAAACTTAGCTTAGGCGTAAACCAAAGGCTTAGTAGTAGAATCCTTATGCATAATATTTGCTTATGCGTAAGACAAGCTTAGGCGTAAGAAATGCTTAGGCAAAGAGAATTCTATGCGTAAGAGTTTAGCTTAGGCGTAAAACTAGGGTTTTGCCCAAAAATCCTTTACACTTATACTAGTGTAAAAGATATCCAATGTCGAATTGTTTTCAGGCTTATCCAAGCAAGAAAACACTAAGTAAGCCAACAGCTGTGAAGATCAAGTGAAGAAACCCTTATGCATAATAGGCAGCTTAGGCGTAGACTTGGAGCTTACGAGTAAGATTAGGGTTTTGTTACACGTAAACAGAACCACGTGATCAAAACCAAGTTCACAAACTATGTTAATACAAATAAGCCGTAAAACGTTTATTTATATTTTACGATCTTCTAATGTTTTGTCGATAACAAACGTAAAATCATTTTAACGAAACAAATAAAATACGTAAATAGTTTGAGCCAATAGTTTTCTAACACACTTACGCTTTCACATAAAACACTAAAACAAGTATAAGTGATTTTATGATTTAGTAATACATATGTACAACAACTAGTGTTTACATATTTGGGTAAATATATACTTAAACTAGTATATACTAAAATGGGTAAAAACTAACAAATGGTATTGACCCATAACCCATGGTTTTATCCAAACCATTTGACTAGGTACATTGAACTCATGAGATACATTGTATCTAATAAGAAACCCATGGATCAACCCATAACCCATGACCCATGACCCATAACCAAAATACCCATGGGTAAAGAGGAGCGTCCCACGGATCCCTAGCTTTACGCTAGCCGGATCCCTTGTGGGAGGGATCCATGGGATCCGGGGAACAGTAAGCTTTCTCCTCTATAAATAGTGAGCCATTTCTTCCTTTTGGCTCACCAGTTTCACACATACTTTCTCCAAGTATTGTAACTCTCTAACCACTTATCCTAAGGGATCTTTCTATGTAGTTTGTCTTTTGTTTTTGTGTGATTCTCTAGGTTCCTCTTAAAGGCGAGATCACCACTTCTTGAAGTCGAGCAAGCTCAAGTCCATGAGTTGCCATGCTTCGTCATCATCAAGACAACTGAGGTTCTCTTGTTGATAGTTCTTTCTTCCTCCGTAGATGTTGTGTTGAAGGCATTAGTGAAGGATGCCGAAAGAGTCAAGATGAAAGCATTAGTGAAAGGTGCTTAACGTCCGTGTCAAAAGCATTAGTGAAGAATGCTAAAGGTGTCAAGACGAAGGCATTAGTGAAAGGTGCCAAGCGTTGTGTCAAAGGCATTAGTGAAGGATGCCTAAGAATCAAATCAAGTGGCATTAGGGAAGAATGCCTAGGTTGTATAATCGATGAGGTGCATCGTTATACATATAAGTATTAGTTTATTTCCATGGATGGTGATATCCTTGATGGTGTTGTAACAAGGAGTGGATGTCCTTGAGATTAGGTGTTGTGTTGTGTTGGGTAGTAGTTTCCTCCATAGTAATGGAACTAGGTGCTTAGCGTAGTACCTAATAAAGGGTAGGCGACGTTGTGATAGGTGTGGTTCACCTTGGTGTGAAAGAACCCGGTGGTTAGCCTAGTACCGGAAAAAGAGTAGGCGACGTTGTGAAGGCTTCTCCGCCATAAGGAGATTGGTGTCGTGTAGTGTTTACGAACTCTCGAGTAGGTGACTCGAGGAGTGGAGTAGGGCAAGGAAGGTGTCCTTGTAGCCGAACCACTATAAATACTCGTGTCGTGGTTATGTGCTTCTTACTCTTTATCTTTCATTACACGTTTATATATCTATCTATCAACGTCCAACATAAACAACCAAATAGATTGACATAAGTTAATCTAAATGTTTTAAAACGAAGTTTTAATTGGTAAAACTATTCAACCCCCTTCTAGTTTTCCACAATTGGCATCAGAGCTTCGTTACCAAGTTTCTTAGAGTATGTTGTACTTTAAAAACTTGATACGATCCGCGTATGTTTGAAAACTACAAAGAAGGATTTTTCATGACATGTTTTTCTTTTAAAATCATCATAATGTTTATTGTTGGACAATGATAGAATGTTCTAACACTTTTGTTGTTAAGTATTCTCCATACTTGAATTTGGGCATGCCAAGAAGATCATGAAGAAACTATCAAAATATTTCTTCTCGAGAAAAGATTGTTTGGCAGTGCTTTTCTCACACATGGATCTGGAGATTTCAAGAAGATCACAAAGCATGTCCTCTAAATATTTTCTTCTTTAAGAAGAATATTTAGCAAAGGTATGATCGTCAATAATTTATATCTGTTATCATTGTTGTTAAAATCTTAAGTTGAATAATTAATCACTATTAGTAATTACTTAAGTAATTGTCTATATCAAAGACATCATCAAGAATAATATTCTTCGATTGATTTGTATAGACTACACTACTAACTTGTAATAATGATATTTTGGTTATTCGATAGCCTCAATCATTATTCATCACAAAGGACTTATTGACACTTCATCCATGTCAATAAATATCCAAGTGAAACTTCTTATATTATGATAAAATGGGATTTTATTATAATGTTTGAAAAACTCCCCAAGAATTATGACTAATTCTTAGAAAGGGAACCACGTCAAATAGGACTAGTATTAAATCATCAAAACCTCAAATCACAAGTTTTAGAGCCTAAACATCAAAACTCTAGGCGTTTTAGAACTCCCAAACCAAAGTTATCAAGGAATGTTTGAGCTGATTTTTGCTGTCATGCCGGATCCCTGTGCTTATACTAGCCGGATCCCAAATGAGAGGGATCCGCGGGATCCGTGCGACAGAAGACAACATAAGTTAAAGAATGATCACTGTGGAAGTTCCACAACTACTTTCACTTCAAAGACTCACGAACAAGAACACATCTATCGCTCAAAGGAGCAATTTGATCATTTCTCTCAAGCATAACAATCACTTATGTAAGTATAATCTTCACTACATTGTTAATTTAATTCCTTGATTTCTAGGATTACAATTTCTTCATTTTAGAAGTTGGGTTCAAATGGGTTTGTCATAATTTGTTACCACATTGTTTTCTAAGATATTCCAAATCAAAGAATTAACATTGTTAATACAAATTAAACTCATTTCTTGA
Organism: Chrysanthemum lavandulifolium; assembly: GCA_022545495.1. Taxonomy (NCBI): domain Eukaryota; kingdom Viridiplantae; phylum Streptophyta; class Magnoliopsida; order Asterales; family Asteraceae; genus Chrysanthemum; species Chrysanthemum lavandulifolium. The sequence continues at coordinate 130,135,889 of CM040238.1, forward strand.
ATTCAATAAAAATGAATTGAGCAAAATTGTGATCAAACCCTCTAGGTTACTATTCACAATTAACACCACATTGTGGTTGTATTGTTTAGGAACAATCATGCCAAGCAACAAACAACAAGATTACCAAGACACCGCTCATTACATACCAATGTACCATAGAAAAGATGGACTTAGTCCGGACGATAGGAAAGCCTTTAAAATGCTTGAAAAGAGACTCTTTCACGAAGGTCGAGTTGTTGAACCATCATTTCTTGCCAATACCGACATAAGGGAAGTTTTTGGAACTATTGGGTTTGATTGTTTATTGGACATAAACGAACAAATTTTCCCGGTCTTTGTACTCGAGTTCTACAAGACCATGAGGATTACTAGAAATGATGATGGGTCCATCTCGATTGTCTTCACCATAAATGAGCATGAATACACCCTTTCGCTTGTAGAGTTTGGAAGAATAATAGGAGTTCCATATCAAGGTGTTTGCATGTATTCTAATGAGTGGTCGTTGGAGGAGATACACTCTATGGTTGATCATCACGAAATCTATCATATGATAATCCCGGAAGCAACCATGGTGAGGGACACCGTGTTTATGCCAAGAGCATCCCCATCGAGGGTTACTAGGAATTCGAAAGTGATCTATAGGGATCCTTTCCAAATGGAGCTCTCCGAGATGTACGGATTGTATAGGAAATGGGAAAATGTGATAAGGGAGAATGTGGTGTGCCTAGTAGGAAACAAGGATCACCCCAACGCATGCCTAAGTTTCATGATCTATTGCCTAGTGACCGAAACTCGCTTTAACCTTGCCTACTAGATGATCAAGAGAATGGCAAGTGTAAGAAGCATGGACAAAATGGTGCTCCCGTATGCAATGCTTCTAACCCGTCTTGCTAAATTCATCTTTGCATTAGATCCTTCTCCACAATCCTATGATCATAGCTTTTGCAACAAGGTTATGGTGTCATTGACCGAGGGAAGAACTACAAGGTTTATGGTAGATGGCAAAAGGCCTCACCCACCAACGGATTCCTCGGAAGAAAGGGAGAGGCAAAGAGAAGGTGAAGGAAGTAGCAACCCACTAGGAAATACCGATCTCGACCCCTTGGTGTACATCAACCAATTGCCGGACGTTCCTGGTGCATCACCCGAATGGCAACAAACCAATGGAATCTTCAAGTGCTTCGCCAACTTCTTGAAGAAAAAGAAGTAGAGATGGTATGATAAAGAGTGGAGGACGGGTGAAGACGGGAATGGGAGGAGAAATGAGGTAAGGTCATAGGACCTAAATTTGTGAAGAACAATTTCAAACAATGGGTTGTAACACTTAAACAATGCTTGTGTAGAATAGTGTAGTAGTAGGTCTTGCCATATCTTGGCACTAAACAATCTTAACTTAGGTACTTGTAGAATGAGATTTTACGACTCCTTGAAAACATTCAAGTGGTCGTCGTCACTCATTTTAGGTACTTTTAGCTCTCTCTAGTTTGCTATGCCTTATATTTGTTGTGTTCTTGCATTTTGCCCTTATAAGAACAACTAGGAGAAGCATTTGCTAAAAAGTGCAAAGTTGCACATTTGCTGAAAGCCCTCTGATCTGCAGTAGGCGGATCCCAGATTATAACTAGCCAGATCCCACCCAGAAGGGAACTGCGGGATCCGTGACCACTGATGAACAATGCAGACTTACTTACATCAAAATAGCTCACTAGATCACATCACACTACCCAAACATAAGGCATTAGAACCAACTAAGTCTTCCGCAAATATTTGAAAGCCTCACACTCACCCATGGCTTACCTAGGATATATTTCAAAGTGTTTTTGATTTATCAACTCATCAAAACTCACCGTACTTCCGCTCCAACGCTCACACATTAGTTATCACATCTCATAACACTTAGTTTGGTATATCCATCAATTTTAGCAAATTGGTCTTAATCACTTTTGACTCAAAATTAGGCTCAAAACTAGTTTTTTATTTTTTATTTATTTTTTAAGATTTTAGTAAATTTTTCTTGAGTCATCATCTGACTTCTAGGACTTATTACCACCATTTCTCCATATCAAATCAAATGATATCCTTGACAAACACTTAGTTAGACTACCTAAAGTCAATTCTCTTACCCAAAACCATCATTAAGCACCATCACCCATTATGGTTGAGCATTTAAGATATCCACGAGTTAAAAACTTCAAAATTAAGTCAAAACCTCGAAATACATAGGTAATAAACCTCACAAAAGCGTAATCATTTCACCTAGAACCTATCTGACAGACGGATCCCTGGTGAGAGGGATCCGCGGAATCCGTGGCTGTAGAAAGCTGAAACCAGCTTCCCTCTTCAATTTTAAACCACCTTTTGGTTATCTAACCATTTTTAGCTTTCATTTATTGTCTCTTTAGAGCTGATTAAAATCCTAAGTGCATGCTTAATCCTCTTAGTGGCCAAGAATTTAATTCTCTAATTCAAATTACCCTTTATAAACCAAACACTCTTAAGGTTAGGGCATCACTTCCACCTAGCTCTAAAAATCAGCCACTCAAAGCTCATATAGCATTCTTATCACCACCATGACTAAAGCTCTTAGCAACAACTCTTCAACAAAACGCTCATCCAAAAGAAAGGGTCATATGATCCATGAAATCTCATCTACCGAATCATCTCCCATAAGAGATAACAATGGGAGAATCCCACCTCAACAAACTCATTCAACAATTGCTAAGAGAACCGCAAGATTAGCATCAAACCTTTTGGGCTACAAAAAGGGTCATCTAGTTCAAAACCAAACATAGCTAGTTCTAGCAAGCCGTCTAAGTCCTCATTCCTTGAGCATAGATTTGACGAGCCTCTTCCTCACCCAAATCTCTATGCATTAGAGCACTCGCCACCAAGAACCTCCCACTCACCAACCTTCTCGTTAAATAGGGAACCACCCACAACACCGAATAGTCCATCATGGGAAACAAGGAACAATCATGGACATGATAATATGGAGGAATTTCCATTACCACCACCCTCACCGTTAGTAGAACCTCATTCCATACCTCAAAATACCCCACAATCATTCGTAGAGCCTCCTCAAGACAATAATTGCCCAAATTGTCTAATCACCCAAGGACTTGTTCAAGAAGTACGAAATGAGTTACATTTCATGTTTAATCATCTTCTTGAAAGATTGGACCAAATCAACAAGTCTACTCATCCTTAGACTCAAGCACTTTGTTGCATTCTAGGCTTTAGTAACTTATTAGTAGAAAATGTATGGCTAGATCATTCTCTTAGTTTTAGAGATTTTTTGATTATCTCTTGGTTTTATTGAATGATTACTTATATGCCATATTACTTTGTGTTTATGCTTGCTAATTATATACATATCTTATCTCATTATTAGCATTGTTTGGCATATCTTCATTGCTGAAGAATCTGTCACCAGACAGAACCGGATCCTTCCAAAATGCCTAGACGGATCCCTCCACAAAGGGAACCGTGGGATTCGTGGTACAAAAGAACATTTTTCTACTAACTTGAGTCTTATTTGCAGGAAATTATGCACTATACTCTTGTTTTCTAACTTTTATTTTGTAGATTTTCAAAATACACATGAAGATCTTGACACCATAAATCTAGGGGGAGCTTTGTGTCAAACCATATTGCAAAACCATTTGCAACATAATCCCTATTTGGATTATAGTTCATGACACCCCATTGCAACATTGCAATCTTCAAGGGGGAGCATTTTTCGTCACAAGGACGAACTATTTGCAAACATAATTGCAAAACATTAGCTTACTTATTTTTATGTACTTGACGCCCTCACTTACTCACTTTACATCTTTTCTTTTTTACATGTTTTTCTTAAAACTTTGTGTTAGTTTCTTTTCGACGCTCTTTTTGTTTCGACAAAAGGGGAGAAGAGAGTAAAACTCAATTCGAACTTTTACAATTTTAGTTTTCCTTAAAATAATTTTATGTTTTGTCATCAACAAAAAGGGGGAGACTGTTAATACAAATAAGCCGTAAAAACGTTTATTTATATTTTACGATCTTCTAATGTTTTGTCGATAACAAACGTAAAATCATTTTAACGAAACAAATAAAATACGTAAATAGTTTGAGCCAATAGTTTTCTAACACACTTACGCTTTCACATAAAACACTAAAACAAGTATAAGTGATTTTATGATTTAGTAATACATATGTACAACAACTAGTGTTTACATATTTGGGTAAATATATACTTAAACTAGTATATACTAAAATGGGTAAAAACTAACAAATGGTATTGACCCATAACCCATGGTTTTATCCAAGCCATTTGACTAGGTACATTGAACTCATGAGATACATTGTATCTAATAAGAAACCCATTGATCAACCCATAACCCATGACCCATGACCCATAACCAAAATACCCATGGGTAAAGAGGAGCGTCCCACGGATCCCTAGCTTTACGCTAGCCGGATCCCTTGTGGGAGGGATCCGTAGGATCCGGGGAACAATAAACTTTCTCCTCTATAAATAGTGAGCCTTTTCTTCCTTTTGGCTCACCACTTTCACACATACTTTCTCCAAGTATTGTAACTCCCTAACCACTGATCCTAAGGGATCTTTCTATGTAGTTTGTCTTTTGTGTTTGTGTGATTCTCTAGGTTTCTCTTAAAGGCGAGATCACCACTTCTTGAAGTCGAGCAAGCTCAAGTCCATGAGTTGCCATGCTTCGTCATCATCAAGACAACTGAGGTTCTCTTGTTGATAGTTCTTTCTTCCTCCGTAGATGTTGTGTTGAAGGCATTAGTGAAGGATGCCAAAAGAGTCAAGACGAAAGCATTAGTGAAAGGTGCTTAACGTCCGTGTCAAAAGCATTAGTGAAGAATGCTAAAGGTGTCAAGACGAAGGCATTAGTGAAAGGTGTCAAGCGTTGTGTCAAAGGCATTAGTGAAGGATGCCTAAGAATCAAATCAAGTGGCATTAGGGAAGAATGCCTAGGTCATATAATTGATGAGGTGCATCGTTATACATATACGTATTAGTTTATTTCCAATGATGGTGATATCCTTGATGGTGTTGTAACAAGGAGTGGATCTCCTTGAGATTAGGTGTTGTGTTGTGTTGGGTAGTAGTTCCTCCATAGTAATGGAACTAGGTGCTTAACCTAGTACCTAATAAAGGGTAGGCGACGTTGTGATAGGTGTGGTTCACCTTGGTGTGAAAGAACCCGGTGGTTAGCCTAGTACCGGAAAAAGAGTAGGCGACGTTGTGAAGGCTTCTCCGCCATAAGGAGATTGGTGTTGTGTAGTGTTTACGAACTCTCGAGTAGGTGACTCGGGGAGTGGAGTAGGGCAAGGAAGGTGTCCTTGTAGCCGAACCACTATAAATACTCGTGTCGTGGTTATGTGCTTCTTACTCTTTATCTTTCATTACACGTTTATATATCTATCTATTAACGTCCAACATAAACAACCAAATAGATTGACATTAGTTAATCTAAATTTTTTAAAACGAAGTTTTAATTGGCAAAACTATTCAACCCCCCTTCTAGTTTTCCACACCTTCCTTTCCTTATTTGGCTTGGACCAAGGCTTATGGACTTTCTATATAAGCCTTGGCATTAATACTAACATAAAAGCCTAATTAAGCAACCTATTACATATTGATTACAAACACTTGAAATATAGTTTAGGAGTGATTCAAACAATCTCCTCCTAAGTGTTGGTAATTAATGACTTAAGTAATCTTGAAACGTTGTAGGTGCTTATGTAATAGTAGCTTTGACGTCTTCTGACATTCTTCTTTCTTGTGAAAAGAAGTGTCTTGATTCTAACAATCTCCCCAGTGTGAGGAACTTGCTTTTCTTTGAAGTTTTCAGCTTTGACATCTTCATTTATCTTTGATCTTTGTTCTGGTGTGGATATGGTGATGTTATGTTGTTGTGATCTGCATCAGGTCTGCTTCGTTGCTCAGGTGTCTCCACATCCTTCTCCAACATGCTCACACGCTCTATGACGTTGGATTTCAGAATTGATGTAGTTGTCTTTAGTCTTTGAACTTTGTAGATTCTTTGAATTTGACGAAGAATCATTCTGACTTTTGTGTTGCCTTTCGAGAGAACTTCAATTAATGTTGTTGTTGGTATGAGCATGTGGTGAATCTGCACGATCATCTCCCGGGAGCATCCATAAGAAGAAAACATGAGAATGGGTTAGTAATAAATCACTGTGGTCGTTTCTTAGAGAATTAACCACTACGATTGTTCTTCTGATGAATGTCTTGATTCCATTCACCTTGGTCGGGCGAATCAGCCGTCCAAATCCCATAAGGGATAGTTGGCATTACATTGAACAAGTTCAAGTAATGACCCACATCTTCAGACTCGATTCTTGAAAGGAATCTCCTTAGCGGGATTTCCAAAGACTTACAAGTTCGAACTTCGAGCGTGTTAACAAAGATAGTGTGAAAACACATCTCTAATTCGCAAAGGTCGTTCTCGAACTAGAGTCCTCAAGTAGGATAACACGATGTACCAAGTACACCTACAGTTTAGGTGAGTCGAGGTACATCAAGCATCACCCCACGATCAGATACCGTTTGAGACAACACTAAGCGTAACCCACAAGAAGTTACCAAGTGACCCGCTGTCGGTCGTTTGATGTTGACCCTGGGAGGAGTTTCCATTCAATCACCGAGGATCACAGTTGTGAACCCCTCATAAATGTTCTCGACAGATTGCTAAGATCCGTAGGACTCTAGAATAGTATCACTATGCGTCCTTATTGTTGAACGACAAGTGATGAAATGTCGAGTGTTCCTAAGAGATCTTTTGATCAATCTCGTGTCTCTAGACTCAATAGTTCGCTTTGGTTTTCCTAAGCGGAGACTAGGAGAGGGTCTCCTTCTTCAATACCAAAGAATATCTAAGAGAAAGCCGATAGTTTACGTAGGGTTCCTCGGGAGAATGAAACAAGCATCCGTTGAGAGAAACTTGAGTGGCTAAGAAGGTTTAGTGCATGCGTCACTGGGTCCATGACGACTTTGATCCTCAATACCGGTTTCATCTAGTGACAACCAATAGCATATGAGTTGAGCCCGGTGTCTGTCCTAAGTTGAATAATTTGGAGGGCTATTTCTTTTCACCCTTTTCTTTACATTTCTTTTTAATTCTTCAACTCCTTCTTTCTCTGATTCTCATTTTCTCCTAAAGACTTCTAAATTCTAACTATTGGTGGTGTCCTTGGTTAGATCCCTCTGGCTCTGGCGGATCATAGGACGGTTATTCCTAACCTTAGTCACCTTATAACTCCATGACTAACCTATGTTGCCATAAAACCATTTTCTTGAAAATCTCTCAAAGTGTTTATGAGTCAAAACATTTTGTAACACTGTGAGAGTTTTATCATTTGCAAATACTCCTCCACGCGTGCTAAGTGTTTTGACAGAAATCGCACGTGAGAGAAGAGCGCACTTTTGAATTGATCGACTCAAGATAGACAATTACCCGCGAGACACGGTTACGCTTGCATAGTTAAAGAGTTACATTGCCGCCTTTTTAGGTGACAACTAGCTCTAATAACTACCTTGAAGGTGTGGACAAACCTCAAAAGGTTGTCAAACCCGTCAAAGTTCATGTCTATCAAGAGCTTCTCGAATAGGTACAATCTACTCGGATAAGTCTTGGAAGACAAATCCTTTCGATGTATGACAGTTCAGATCTCGTCAATTCATTGGTTAAGTCTTTGCACGAAGATTCAATCACAAATTTCACAACATATTTGTATCACACAATTTTTCTCCCCCTAAAAAATGGCATGTAAATGTTATTTTTGATGAAATTTTGATATCGAATATGTCCATTTCGAGTTTTGTGAGAAGATTTCCACGAAGAACAATTTATGAACAAAGATTTTTAGAAAATACTCCCCCTCAACAACTAATATTAACTTTTGAGGTTTTGAAAAACACATGGGAAGTACTTGTTCTTTTGAGCAAAACTTTGAAAAATGAGAGTTTTGATTAGTTTTACTCAAAAGTAAGAAGCTTTCGCTCATTTTATAAGGATTGTGGCACTGATATGTACCACATGGTCCTTTCATTACAAGAACGGGTTGTACACTATCATGTGTGCACAAGCCATTGTCAATTATACAGATCATAATATCTAAAAGAATCAATCAATGAAAGAGTTTAAGGAGTACCAAGCAATTCGTCAATGAGACCGGGAGTTCTTTCTTGTCGTTGATAGCCCGTAAGAGTGAAACTCACTCTTCCATCGAAAAAGCTCTCTAGCCTCCGCATCTGATCCCTGGTGAAATAACCTTTCATAAATCCGTGTGATTATCTTCCTAGCATCCCTCCTTTCCTTAAAATTCCAACGCTTCTTTGACCCAATACCTTGCTTTATATCTTTCAACCGATATGCTAACCCATCACGAACCGACTTCAACGTGTGATCGCAAAACTTGTGAATCTCATTGTACGCCATGAAACAATTGTGGTGAAGTTCACTCCGGTAAACAACTCCAAATTTCGGTTTCTTGACAATGGTGTACTGAGAAAGTTGGTTTATGTCGGGAAAGTGTAGTAATGGTTTAGTGAGGTTGACTTGTTTTTGATATGATTCCACAACAAGTTGAAGATCTTCAACGCGTTCCTGGATCACTTTGCTTCGAATGAATATTAACAAGGCAGTGATGTACTGGAGTTGAATATGTGTGGAAAATTGTCTCATTCGACCTTGTACCTTAGCAAGGTACATGTCTTCGATGTCGCTCGGTGACAACCTAGGAAAATCGACTTCAAGAAAGTCATATTCTTGTTCGTCTTGGCGTTTGACGGTGATTTTCTTCGTGAATGAATAATCCCATTTAGTAGCGATTCGACATTCATGATAGCAACGATTCGCTTGTCACCGTACACTTCTTTGTTTGATTTACGAACTGGCGGTGCGGTAGTAAATTCTTCTTCGCTCGTGCCAATGATGAATACCATATTTCGTGGTCGAGGTCATAATTCACCACATTTTCAACGAACATTCTTGTGGCTTCTTCCTCAATGGCAACATTGTTGGAGTAGTTCGCTTGTTGGAATGTTAAAAGTGAGTGACGAAAGCATACTTCTTGGCCGACTTTGCTACCATGTTGTAGAAATTCCGTGTCGTTGATGAAGAAGTATTGGTCCAGTCTATGTAATATGGAGCCTTATCCGGTTTTGTAAAGTCAATATTTGATTCAGGGTTGAGCCAGTCAATATTGTTAGACATAGCTCTTTCAATGTTGTCGAGGTGATACTCAACTTCAACAGCACTGCCAGATCTGTCCTTTAACAATTGGAAAGCTTCGTTTTTGATCCGGCGTAATTCACCCTTCGTCATCTTTTTGATCCGAAATTCATCCTGGATAAGCTTAACCTGCTCCATAGTACGACCATCTACTGTTTCTTGGCCTTCCAGTAATCGCGGAGCAACATCAACGAGCTTGCTGAACAAGTCGTATTCTGCAATATCATCTTCATCTAACCAAGAAACGACAAAGCTGGATCTCTTCTTCTTCTTAGGTGTGGATGATGGTCATGTTTGTTGCTCAGTTGATGTTTTAGGTGAGGGCTGTGGTTGGGGCTCAGGAATCTCTTCGTCATCACCACCGGTGTATTGGAAATAGTCACCAGTTTTCTCCTTTGGTGGCGAGGACTCAGAGTCCCGAGGTTTATCTAATGCAGGAGGACGTTGTGGAGATATTGTGGTGGTGGTTTTCCTTGGGGGTGGTGGAGGCATAGATGAGGATTCGCCAGTTTTCTTTTTGCGTTTTGGATCAGAATCCTTGTCCGCATCATCGTCATCTCTTGGTCGCTTAACCTTACTAGCCGATTCTTTACACGATGTCTTGAGTTGATATTCCAGCAATGACTCAAAAAGTTTAGCTTCGTCAGAAGTGAAAGTTGCGGATCGTCGAGACATTTGCATCACCAGCTTCCAGATCAATTCAGCATCAGAGACAACCGGAGACGGGACTAGTTTGATTTCCAAAACCGCTGGGGTATTTTCCAGTGTATGTTTGACCAATGACATGAGATGTGGATAGAGTTGTCGCGAACATCTCTCTTGTAACTCAGGACGATGTCGAGGAGGAACTTATGAGTGTAGTCCTAATCGTTTGTCCATTTCACCTTGTATATCTCGGTTGAGAAATTGTGGATCTGTTCTCTTCCTTGAAAACTCGTTTATCATGTTACGAAGTAGATTGACTATGTCCGCAAGTCGATTCGCTTTCTTGTTAACAACGCTTGCTTCCTTGCTTGTCGTGACTTTGACAATCTTTGTCTTGGCACGTGATGCCCAGTGTCGGTGAGGTTTCTTGACCGATTTGGAGGATGATCTGGTGGTAGCATCTTTGGATGGTGGTGGTGATGAGTGAGACGATGAATCGATGAAGATGAGTTATGAGAAGGCTCGGGGTCCTTATGTGGCTCGAAGTTTCTTCGTGGTTATGTTCGGATTGTCTTAAATGAAACTGTCATTTCAATTCAATCCTTTCTTCCTCATCGCCTTTAGGCTTAGCTTCTTTTCGACTTTTTCGTTAGCTTCCTCTATGTCTTCATCGGTGATCTTTTCATTCTTCTCTTGTTCCTCTTGTTCAATGTTGAAAATGATTTCATCTTCTTGCTGCTGTTGCTCTGTTATTTCGTGAGTGGTGGTACGGGCCCCTTACCGTGTTGATTAACAGAGATCGAACCGGTGTGGTGAGTGCACCACCACTAGAACCTCCAGGCCTCTAGTTTGTTGAAGATTAAATTACAAACATGTTGAATCCTCAAATGCTTAAGAGTTTTGTGGTAATCTTTCTCCTCATCCTTTGGTGGAATGTCATCATCTCGAGCTTTCTTCTTTATCCTCAAGAATCGGAGTCTTTCCGTTGTGCGATTTGGGAGACAGTGGTTGATCGTCGGACCTCTGATCGTATCATCGCGAACGGATTTGAGTAGTGAACCACCTCCTCAGACTCAGTATCTTCATAATCGATGACCTCGTTCTCAAGCTTGAGTGCTGGTTTAGGGTTAGGGATGGCACTTTCAGATGGAACTTTTCGTTTGCGAGGAGGATTCCTTTTAGGATACTTAAGGGCACTCCCAGTGCTTTCTACACTACCAGCATTGCCTGTTCGTCGTGTCTTCCTTATAGGAGTAGCATAAGTCTTTTCATCAACAAACCCAACTTTGCTTTTGCTCAAAGCTTCTTGGTATCGACGATACGATTGAAGACTTTTGATATCATCAGTGAGAAGGAAGTCAAATAGCACTGCACCTTGTTTCTTTGTTGACGAGTCTTTAAATCTGTGTTTAATGTTGGCTCATACAACGCAGAGTGTTGGTTGGGGTCATTTAGTCTCAAGGGAATGTCCCGATGTTTCCCGAGAATATTTTGGATCAATTACTTGGTATATCTGATAAAAGGAACTTTAGTCCCGGGCTTCTTGTGATGGGACATCATGTCTTCCCATATCAGATTGGCAAAGTCGATGTGTTGCTTGTTGACCATACCCCAAAAGGTTTGCAGATGCATAAGTTTTGGGTGCTCGTGACATCTCTCCTGCATACGATTTGCGATCATAATGTACGATGTTCTCCATGGTTGAGGTATATTCTTTAGATCCACGTAATAATGTTTGGTGATGATCCCGTTGCTTCATCATGTCCAATGTCGATCATGAATTGAATGATAGCCTCTTTACTTGGAGTTGCCACATAGTTAGCAGGCTCAATAGAAGGTAGCAGAAGAATTGACCGAAGATCTGCAACCGTAACAGTGACTTCTTTATCATTCAAGGTCACAATGACAGCATCTTGACTATCCACCTTTTTCATAGTATGCGAAAAATGGTGAATGTAGATCTCCGGAACTGTTGCAGAGTTCGTAAGCATGTTGTTGTAAGGATGAGTCTTGAGAATATCCACAGCAATTCGGCATGAGGATTCAGAGCAGGTGAAGTTCTCAAAATCAACCTTGAGGTTGTTCTTTCCAAGCTTCATACTATAACCAATCGGGAATATGTCTTCCATCGTGAGCTCGTTTGGTGCGTTAACATTTTCCATGGTGATGTCCATTTCGTGATCTGAAAGATATTGAGCCAAAAGAACCAACATATCGAAAGACATTATGTTAGTCAAAAGTTTATTTTATGGTTCAATTATTGAATTTGTTATGTTAATGAATGTTACGAGTCCAATGTCACTTGTTTGTCCAATAGTCCAAAGTAGTCATGATAAGTTTCGTGAGTATATTAATTTTGAATTTTAAAGTTCAAATTTTGACTCATTCACACAATCATTTTAACAATTATAGCTTATTAGTGACATTTTGGTCTTGTGACGTTATGAGTAATTTATTTACATGTTTGTACGCATAACAATTCATAAGTAAAGTTAAACTTTTGGCTTAAGCGTAAGAATGTAAGCTTATGCGTAAACATTGTGTAACCATCGGCGCCAGAGACTTAAGCTTATGCGTAGGAGTCCATCTTACGCGTGAGGAATGACTCTTGGCATAAAGCTTATGCGAAGCGTGGGTTGGGAGCTTATGCGTAAGGTTTACTCGTAAGAGTAAGCCTTGCGCGTAAGAATCAAGTTTACACATATCCTTCACACACGCGTAGTCCCTTTGTAGAACCTTATGCGTAAAGGTTACGCGTAAGATTTCTCTTATGCGAACTGCCACGCATAAGGTGATCATAAGCGTAAGTCCATTTTACCCTTGATTACGATTTTGCATGCGTAAAACACGAAATAAATCATTTATAACATTTAAATTAACACTTTATTCAATCTCTATCAAAATCACATGTTATCACAGGTTGATAATGGTTACACGTAAAGTTAGCATAAGCGTAAAGTTAAACCCTAAGGATTCAAATCCTACGCCTAAACAATCTAACCATGCAATCACTACCAAATGATTTCTGGGATGTCTTAGGAGCCATATGAGTTGCTCACAACAAGTTTTAACATCCAACTCCTCAAGAATCAAAAGTACCCAAATTATCGAATATTTAAACCCTAAATTCAAATTTTACAATTATAATGTTTCTGGGTGAGATTATGAGGTTTCATTGGTTAATTAAACACATGTTAATTATATTTCTAGCCTCTAATTGTCCTTAAACATTCACAATTGAAAACCCCCAATTTCACGCATAAACCCTAATTTTGAAAAATGATTAATACTTGTTTCTGGGTTGAGTTAGATGTTGGAAACAGTTAAAGGATTGATATTAGAGACATTTTAACACTCCCATTTCACAACAAACAACCAACCGTTGGTTTTGCATATAATTAAAAACCTATGTTTGGAATCACTCAAAGAAACTTTAACCACTTACAAATTTGAAGATTATGACACGGATTTGAAGATTGGATTATAGGCGTGGGATGGTTGGTGAGTATTAAATGTATGTAATAAATGAGAAAGTGATATTAGGTGAAGGGTTTTGAATTTTTTTTTTTACTTTTGACAAATATGGCCCCTCCACCTCAACCATTTTCATCCACAGCCCATAACTTCCATTTTGGTTAAGCGTGAAGTAAAAGCTTGGAAAAAACTTGACGACACTCCCCCTCGACTTTAGAAATAGGGAAATTTTACAAATTTTAGTCCGAGGAGTGTTAAGAAACAAGAAACGTATCCACTATTATCAAAGAAACAATCAATACTGGGTGACATGCAACTACAAGGTTTTAAGAAACCGAAAATATTTACATTCTCCCCCTCAACACTTGATCGATAAAATATTGAATTGTTTGAAAGAGCAAAGTGTTGACGGAAGATTTGTACTTGCAATGTCGAGAGAATTTTAGAGAGAAGAATATTTTTGAATTTTATGAAATTTTATATTTTTCTATTTTGTTTTTGAAAAAAATATTTACAAAAGAGGTTTGGTGTTTGACTGGTTTTAAGAATGTGTCAAAAGTTCGTCCAGTTCCTCTGGAGTCAAACACCTCATACCAATCCGGTGGATTAACTCAGTAAACCTAGCAGGAGCTAAGGCTTTGGTGAGAAGGTCCGCCAGTTGGTGTTCAGTACCCACAAAATATAATTCAACGGTACCTTTTTCCACATGCTCCTTGATGAAATGATATCAAAGATCGATGTGCTTAGACTTGAATGTTGGGCGGAGTTGCGAGATCGCAATAGCACTTCGATTGTCGCGTTACATCGGGATTACATCAACACGTAACCACGGTCTTTGAGTTGTGTTCTCATCAAATGACTTAAGAACAACACGCCGACATGGCTACATATTCTGCTCGGTTGAGGACGGCGATGTACAATCCTCGCTTCTTCGATTGCCATGACACTAGTTTATCACCAAGAAATTGTAGAGCACACGAAGTACTTTTCCGAGAATCTAAGCAACCTGCGTGATCGTCTGAAAAAGCTATTAGTTCAAAACCCAAATCCTTCTGATACCGTGATTCCAAAATTAATGGTTCCCTTGATATATCGGAGGATTCTTTTTAGCCTCGTAGAGGTGAGTTTCGTTGGTCTCGATCGATAACGGGAGCAAAGATGTGCAACAAATACAATGTCGGTCTCTTGTTTGTTAGATACATGAGAGAACCAATAATACTTGGTATTTGGTAGGTCAACCAATTTCCATGCAAATCAAGATCCAGTTTCTTGGTATGTGCCATAGGTGTGGCATAGGTATCACGCTTTGCATTCCATGTTTGTTTAAAATTTCAAGAGCATATTTGGGTGACTCGGAAAATACCACGGGGTGATTGATGAACTTGCAGTCCTAGAAAGAACGTAAGTTCACCCATCATGGACATTTCAAAATGTTTTTTCATAAGTTTTGAAAAAGCGTTTGAGTACTTTAGAGATGTTGACCCAAAAATGATGTCATCCACATATATTTGAACGATTAAAATGTGTGCCCCATGATATTGTATAAACAGTGTTGTGTCGACCGATCCTTTGAAAAATTGTGAGATATGAGAAAGGATGACAACTTATCATACCACGCCCGAGGGGCTTGTTTGAGACCGTAGAGAGCCTTGTTAGGTTTGTAGACATGATTGGGAACTCGGATCAACAAATCATGGTGACTAACATAGAACCGTTTCCTTGGTTTACAATTCGAAAAGCGGTTTTAACATCCATCGGAAGACCGTGATGTTCATGTGAGCGCGAATGCGAGAAAAAAAATGCTGACCTCAAGTCTAGCAAGGTGCGAAGATTCCTCGTAATCAATCCCCTCTTCTTGTCTATAACCCTTAACCACCGGGCGTGACTTATTTTACGATAAGCGTACCTTGACATACAACTTGTTTTCCAAATCCATTTCAAACCAACAACATAGACCCTGTTGGTTTCTGCAACATTCCCGTACTTCAAGGCGTTTAAAGCGATTAATTTCTTCTTGCATGGATTCGATCCGGTTGTCATATGTCATGGCTTCTTTAATATTTTCGGGTTCGACTTGGCGGACCAGTAAGTGCATAAATGCAATGTTCACCGTCGATCTGAAGGCGTTGTCTAATTCTGTTGGTTGATTCGCGTTACCAATAATGCTCACAAGAGGATGGTAT
The DNA here is from genome assembly GCA_022545495.1 of Chrysanthemum lavandulifolium. Taxonomy (NCBI): domain Eukaryota; kingdom Viridiplantae; phylum Streptophyta; class Magnoliopsida; order Asterales; family Asteraceae; genus Chrysanthemum; species Chrysanthemum lavandulifolium. Next base: position 130,151,463 of record CM040238.1, read on the forward strand.
TTATTCCAACGATGTGTGAAGGGTTGATGTTGATATACATTGTGCAGTTAGGAGGATTCAAATGGCTTGTGGATGATTCCACAGCATCTGAAGTGGCGGTTCATTAGCAAAAGGATTGAAGAGCATTTGGATCATAATCTGCGGTGTAGGTACTTCATGGTTGAAAGATCATCTGGCTGGTTCGGCGTCATTGGATCGGTTGTTAATTTGTTGTTGTAGAATCAATAGGAGGTGCTTAACGTGATTGTTGTTGTTTGGTGTATCGGTATTGGATTATTATCAAGTTGACGGAAACATTTGATACATCTGAGCACGTTGATCAATATCATTACTAAACAAAGGACAAATAATTTGTTCCATTTGACGTCGAGTAAAATTGTAAGCTTGGTTCGTTGAAGATGGGGTTTGGGGAAGTTTAGGCGGTTATGTCGGGTTCCAAGCTATTTTGCTCGAGAAGCCATTTATGTAAGCTCATCTAAATTGGCATGAATCGTTTCCATAATCTCCATTATCTGACGATTCGGATCCGATAACCCTTAGAGTTTTCACGATATCGAAGACTCGAATGTCGACTTTGCCTTGAGCTTACCAAAGTCATCACGATCATTATTTGGGCGACAAAGGGATCCAAATACATGAAAGTGTTTTAAATTCGGTTTCGCGGTTGTGGATAAGCTCATAAGGTGTTTTGTTGTGGCGTTTGGTAATCATTGAGCGATTCGAGTGTAGCATGCGATTGACAAGGCTTGACCACAAGTAATCTGGAAGTTTTGCATTTATCAACATCGTTCTTGTAGCTTCCACTAACGTGCGGTTTGAGTCTTTCAACAACTCCGTTTTGTTACGGTGTTCGTGCAATGGATGTTTCATGCTCAATTCCACTTTCTCATAATAATCACGAAGAGTTTGATTCACAAATTCAGGTCCCTTTATCCATTCGAATTTGTCTCGGCTGTATTCAGGGTGACTTGAATTTTCGTGAGAAAGATGATGATCATCCGTGGAGCTTGATCTTTACTTCAAGAAAATAAACCCAAGTCCATCTTGGTAGTCATCGACAATTACCAAGATGTAGCGTTCTTGCGTTAACACCGCGCATCGAACCACATAAATCCATGTGAAGAAGATGAAGCACATGTTGTGGTATGTTCCACCTTTAAAGGAAAGTGAGCACAAGTGCTTTTCCCTTGTTCACAAAGGCGAGCATAGGTGATCTTTAGAATACCGAAATCTTGGGAGACCTTCAACAAGTTTGTAGCGTGCAGATTGGTTATGGTTTGAAAGTTTAAGTGTGGCTGACGGTCCCATAGCCAAGATTTTGTAGATGTTGCCTTAGAAAGTGAGCAGGATGGGAGATGAAGCAATCATGTCTTGCATTGAGATTGTATAAAGACTTGATGCGCGTTTCCGGACATAAGATCATTTCCTTGTAGATCACGAATGAAACAAGTTTTTCTCCCAAAAGCAACTTCGGATCTCCATCACAAAATTGACCGACCGAAAAGAGATTGTGACGAGATCTTCCACATAATAAACCCCTGAATTTCGATGTTTTCATTGATGTAATCTTCGTAGCCCATGATAGTATGATGATCATTCCCAAACTGCGGTGCCAATGAACTTTGAAACAAAGTTTGATAACGATCTGAGATTGCTGTCGTCATGCCGGGAACATCCATTATCAACAATCCAGATGATGATCTCATCACACCGCATTACACGGATGACACAATTGGAATAGAAGTAGAGGTTGAACTTAGAAGAGTTAGAGGTTCCATTACGATTCTGAGATGACACACACATGTTAATGATTTTGGGAATCCATTTAAATCAAAGTGTCTTATGTAACCATTTACGCCATCTCCAACTAGTCTTAGCTTTGGTCTTAGTGAATGCACTAGGTGATAATTTCTTCCTAGGAGGTGAAGGGGGTTCTATGGATACATCAATGGTCGTAGTAGAAACATTAGTAGGCGGTTTACCTAGCACAGACTTAGAAGCATTAGTCGGCCTAGAGGTATTCCGTTTTCTATTGTTCCGCTTACGAGATAAGATAGCATTACATCACCTTTTCTACTACAGTTGTCTAACGCAATGTCTAAAGTGGGTGCAACTTGAGTCTTATTCAAAGTCTAAGGTGTTCTTCTACTTGAGGTCTTTATTGTTCTTTTCTTCGTCGCCTTCTTATTCTTCCTTGATATGCTCTTAGTGCATGAAGTGCTAGCTTTGGGAAAAGAGGCAACTATTCTGTTTAGTTGAAGGAAGCCCATTAGTATCTTGTGGTTTGTCATTAGGCGTTCTAGTGTCAATTTTAAACATTCACAGGGCAAGTACATTAGTTTACTAATCTTATCTTGCTTAAGTTTCACCAACTACGCTTTTTAAGTCATGGATAGTGTGTAACAAATCTTGATTTTCGAGGCGAGTGTTTCCATTATGTCGTAAAACTTCTTTGGTATAAGCAAGATGATCATGACATCTTTTGGCTTGAGCACGAGTCTTTTAAGTAAATCAAATATGACACCATATTCGGTTTCACTTTGGCAATTTCTTGTTCATATTTTGAAATTTGACACTTTAAAACACGTTTGTATCATCCAGTTGTTCTATTTTTGGATCAAGAGATTTTGAGCATAGCTGGTTGATTTTGTTTTACAAAGCAAGTTCACGATTTTGACAATCTTTTGACACCATTGAAGATGACGTTTTGCATTGAAAGCTCATTTAACAATCTCTCATTTTCAATTTTTAAAGACTTGATTTGTGACACATTATCGGTATACTCAACATTTTCAACAGAATGAGCGGCGATATAATCAAATGCATATGCAGCGAATGTAATAACACAACATTAATGGTATCCTTACCAGATAACATCTTCAAGAGTCGGTCAACATGATTTCTTAACATTTTCTTTTACGTTTAGTATTAGAAATTGATGTTTCTATTTGCTGCTTGTTTACATAAGCCCAATCTCCTTTTGAAGTTCCGTTCCAATAGATTACACACATTTTAAATGTCGGACATGTGGTAAAGCCTTTACGAAAAATGTCTCTTTGTTGTCGTATGAATGGCGATTGAAAATGTTCAACTTTTATTTTAGAATTAACTTCAATTGCATGTTCAAAAGTTTGATGTCGGACATAAAAGTGTCAAGTATTTAAGACACGACATCGTTTAGCTAATGGCTTTATTTCACTAAAGAATGTTAAGGACCATTAATTTGTGCAACATTGAATGGGGACCATCATTGAAGAGTACTCAGTAGGTGTGATAACGCAGGTGTGTTAGAATTATCTACATTGTCGTTACGAAAGTTATAGCTTTTGAATAGTTAAATGGTTTGTAATAAACAACATTTTCAATTTTTGACCGAGTCTCGTCTTACGCATCTAATTCCTCCATACGATTATATTCAACAACACTCATTATTGGTCATCAATTCTATATTACGCCTTTGAGACTTGAGGATTTGGTTTGAATGCTCGATGTGAAAAGCGTGGTTTATGTCGACCAAGATGGATTTCCATATCCATGTGAACTTTTGAATAGTTGTGATTGACTCACCATGTTTGTAAACAACATTTGAAACTCTTTGATTTTGTTTTGTAAGTCGACAATTTCCTCAAGATAGTCATCTATTTGTTTCTCGAATGCTTTTTGTACTCCATAGCTGTTTTGACAAGTTAACAATTCAAACTTGGTTTTGAGTTTTAGAAGTGAGAGGCGTTAAGTTGTTGTTTATGATCATATTTTAGTTGTTCTATTTGAGACAACAAAGCATTCTTGGATGCAACTAGATCATATATCTGTTTTCAAAGATTTTCATTTTGGTATGATTTAGCAAATCGACTTCAAAACCTTTTTCACGTTTCTCTTTAGTTTGAAAAATGTTGAGTTGGAACTTATAGCATTCATTATCCTTAGTCAACGGTGCAATTTTATCCTAAAATTTCTTATTGATGTCTTGGCATTTTTCCATTTGAGATTTGTGAGTCGAATTAAGTTGGTCATGAGCTCAAGATCCGGATTAGACAAAGTTCGACTTATTCGGCGTGAGTCTCAACATGATCATTATTTAGATCGTCAAAATATAACCACCAGTCGACTTGATTATCAATATTAACCACAAGGTCATCTTGATTGTCAAATATAACTAAGGAATCTATTTGATTATCATCGGAATGAGATGTAGGCGAATCATGTTGAACACTCGATCCTCGTCGGATGCGGATGTTGGTGGAGATACGGATCGTTAATAAATATAGTTTGATCCGGTACACAGACAAACCGTCGGTGTCATACTGCTGGCTGTGTCACCCATGTGGAGTTCTTGCACGTTTGCCATTAACATCAACTGCTTTGCATTAGCACGCAAGTCTTCCATGTCATCGGTGATGTTATGGCAAACATGCAAGAAACTCATGGTGACAAACGATGACATTGTGACCTGTCTGGTACCAGATCAACTATATTTATCTCGATATATCTCCGCAACATCTACGTTCGATGATAATCAAATAGATCCGTAGTAATATTTGACAATCAAGATGACCTTATGGTTAATATTGATAATCAAGTTTACTCCATGGTTATATTTGAGGATCTAAATAATGATCATGTTGAGACTCGCGTTGAACAATTTGAACCTTTGTCTGGTGGGCTCATGACCAACTTGATTGAGACTCACAAATCTCAAATGGAAAATGACAAGACATCAATAAGAAATTACAGGTTAAATTGCAGCGGTGACTAAGGATAATGAATGCTATATTCCAACTCAACATTTTCAAACTAAAGAGAAGCGTGAAAAGG
>CM040238.1:130156377-130207842 GCA_022545495.1 Chrysanthemum lavandulifolium
TGCATTTAGGCCAAACGATCTCGGGAGTCGTTATTTTGTTTATTAGCAACATGTCCCAAATCCTTAGGTGCAAAAGATAAAGTCGTGATGCCTTGCTCTATGCCTAGTGCTAAGTTTGCATGATTCTATGCCCAAGATTAAGAAAGTGAACTCTAGAGTGCCTTCAAGTAGTTCGGATCCGTGAGTTCTAGTTCAGAATGCAAAAGTAGCCCAACCAACTAATGTTCCCATAATTCCCTCTATAGGAGTAATCAGTGACATTAAAGCAAGCGGGTCAAAGCCTCCAGGCAACACAAAGCAAGATAGGACCTCGCAAGCTAAGAATGTGCATTGGAAGAGAGTAGATAGGACCTCAGCCACAGTAAAGAGTTATATGATTCAATGAAAGTCACTCGTGACAAGAACAACGAAATACGTGACATACCTCGTCATTCCCCACGTGCCGCTCACGAACACCTTTTGATCATCCCGTTTGGGACACTTACTAATAAAGTGGTTTGGGTCCCCACATTTAAAGCAAGTACGATCATCTTTTGGCTTCTCGTCCTCTTTGCTTTTCCGAAAGCCTTTCTTATCGTCATACGGTTGTTTGACGTATCTTCCTTTCTTCTAAAGAACTTTTAAAGTCCTTACCGCCATAGCGTACTCTCGTCGTCACAACTCAAGAGGATTTCTTCATCGCTTGAAGCCTTTTTGGCTTTAAGGAAAGAGATTTGTGTTTCTCTTTCACCTTTGAGGTTTCGGAGTCTTTAGCAAGGACAAGCTCGTAGACTTTTAAGTTGCCTATGAGTTCATCAAGGGTGAGGATTGTATAATCTTTTGACTCTTCGATCGCCGTCACCTTGGATCTCCACATAGATGGAAGTGCCCTTAGATATCTCCTAACATGGTTACGGCTAGAAAAAGATTCATCAAGTGCTTGTAAAGATGTAATAATAGTATTGAAATTAGCAAATGAATGATCTATAGTTTCCTCATCCGGTATTGAAAATTGTTCATATTGTTGAACAAACAAATCAATTTTATTATTTTTAACTTGTTGGTTACCTTGATGAGTTACAACTAAAGAATTCCAAATTTCTTTAGAGGTTTTAAGCATAGAAATTCTTTCAATTCCTTTTTCGGTAAAGCATTATATAAAACCATTTTAGCTTCACTATTTTAGAAAGCTTTTCTTCATTTCACCATTTAGTTTATCATGAGGTATGTTAACTAAATTCCTTTATCATCTTTTGAGGTAGCCTCAAAATCGCCTTCAACAATATTGTACCAAAGATCAATATCTTTAGACTTCACATACGTTTCGAATCTATTTTTCCAATATATAAAACTATTAGTTTCAAGTAGTGGTGGTCGTTGCATAGATTGCCCTTCCTTATAATTTTCATAACCCATAGTGATTGAAAAGTTTTTAAAATACAATTTTACTTTAAAACTTTTATAAACTTAGCTCTTTATGCCAATTGTGGAAAACTAGAAGGGGGGGTTGAATAGTTTTTCTGGTTTTAAGTTAGTTTCTAAAACTTTAGATTCGTTAATATGTGAGATCTTATGGATGTAGAGATAGTATAGATCTAATGATAAAGCAAGTAAATAAAGTAAAGCAAAGGGATAGAAATGACACAACCGACGATAGTGGTTCGGCCACAAGGACACCTTCCTTGCCCTAATCCACTCCCGAGTCACCTACTGGGAGTTCAAGCACTATGTCAACAAACTCCTTCACTTGCCGGAGAAGCCTTCACAACGTTGTTACACCTTTTCCTAACGAAGCTAAATACCGAGTCCGTAACACGGTGGACCAAACCAACACGACTATTACACAACAAATATGTGAAATATCAAATACAAGATCTTCGCTACAGAATTCTTGTGGAGTGACAAATCAATCAAGGACCCCTTGCTTGGATGACTTGTAGAATGCTCGTGATCTCGCCTTAGAGAAGGACCTATATGAGAATCACAATAGAAAGAATGAAGAACAACTCTCTAGATCAAGTGATCTGTATGTTAGAAGAGAATGAGAGTGTTTGAGAGATTTAGTAAGAAGAGGTTAAGTTAGAATGAAGAAATGGCTCTCTTATTATAGGCAATTTTGTCACTGTTCCTCGGATCCCGGATCCCTCCCACTGGGATCCGTCTAGTGTAATCCTAGGGATCCGTGGGGCGCCTCTCTTGCCCATGGGTTTTTGGTTATGGGTCATGGGTTATGGGTTGGTCCATGGGTTTCCTTAGATTCAATGTATCTAATGAATACATTGTATCTAGTCAATGGGTATGGGTTTGTGGGTTATGGATATGATCCATGGGTTATGGTTTTACCCATCCTAATAAACTATTACAACAAATGATTAATTACAACATTTTTGTATTTAAATGGCTATATGTAAATGCTTTACAAAAATAACATGTATCCTTATAATTGTACTTAAGATAACATTATATTTGTTATCAACAAAACACAAAGAGATCTATTAATAAACGTTTTACGGTTTATTTGTATTAATGATTGTACCTATTCGAGAAGCACTTGATAGACATGAACTTTGTTTGACAACCTTTCGAGGTTTGTCCACACCTTCAAGGTAGTTATTAGAGCTAGTTGTCACCTAAAAGCGTGTAACTCTTTAACTATGCAACGTAACTGGGGGAATTGTCTATCTTGAGTTGATCAATTCAAAATTGCGCTCTTCTCTCACCGTCAGATTTACATCAAAACACTTAAGCACGTGTGGAGGGGAGTATTTCGCAAATGATAAAACTCTCACATTGTTACAAAATGTTTTACTCATAAACACTTTGAGAGATTTTCAAGAAAATGGTTTTATGGCAACATAGGTTAGTCATGGAGTTATAAGGTGACTAAGGTTAGGAATAACCGTCCTATGATCCGCCAGAGCTGGAGGGATCTACCCAAGGACACCACCAATAGTTAGAATTTAGAAGTCTTTAGGTATGATTATAAAAGGAGAAATGAGAATCGGAGAAAGAAGGAGTTGAAGAATTAAAAGAAATGTAAAGAAAAGGGTGAAAAGAAATAGCCCTCAAATTATTCAACTTAGGGCGGACATAATCGTTCAAATCATATACTCTTGGTTGTCACTAGATGACACCGGTATTGAAGATCAAAGTCGTCATGGACCCAGTGACGCATGCACTAAACCTTCTTAGCCACTCAAGTTTCTCTCAACAGATGCTTATTTCATTCTCACAGGGAACCCTACATAAACTATCGGCTTTCTCTTAGAGATTGATGGTATTGAAGAAGGAGACCCTTTCCCTAGTCTCCGCTTAGGAAAACCAAAGCGCACTATTGAGTCTAGAGCCACGAGATTCATCAAAAGATCTCTTAGGAACACTCAACATTTCATCACTTGTCGTTCAACAATAAGGATGCAAGTGATACTATTCTAGAGTCCTACAGATCTTAGCAATCATCGAGAACATTTATGAGGGGTTCACAACTGTGATCCTCGATGATTGAATGGAAACTCCGCCGTGGTTAACATCAAACGACCACGGCGGTCACTTGGTAACTTCTTGTGGGTTACGCTTAGTGTTGTCTCAACGGTCTATAGTCGTGGGGTGATGCTTGATTGTACCTCGGCGACTCTCCGAATCAGTAGGTATACTTGATTACATCGTGTTATCCTACTTGAGGGACTCCAGTTCAGGAACAGCCTTTGCGAGAATTAGAGATGTGTTTGCACACTATGCTGTTAACACGCTCGAAGTTCGAACTTATAAGTGCTGGAAATCCCCCTAAGGAGATTCCTTTCAAGAATCGAGTCCTAAAGATGCGGGTCATTACTTGAACTTGTTCAATGTATATAATAAACGAACGAAAAAAAAACCCTAAAGGCGATTTGGCGACCATGCTCTCCTCTCCTTCTCCAAATCGTTGCTCCTGATCTAGGTTGATTCTACCTCTTATAACGTTTCTACAATTGTGGATTAATCTTTGTATTATTTACGTATTGTTGATTCTTTATTAGGCGCGATTGGTTTTGTATTAGGGTTTCTGTTACGAATTTTAGGGTTTCGCCAATTGTTAACCAATTTTTATTCATCTATGCATTGATTGTCTTATCATTGTAATCATGTCAGAAGTATTGTCCTGCTCGTGTTGGCTAACCCTCGTTAGGGTTTGATTTTTGGTTCGTTTGCTTGTGGTGGCTGTTCTTGGTTTCGCATATTAGGGTTTTTTTATCGTTTTTTTGGTTTGGTTATGGAATCATTTAAGGTAACTGATAACAAGGGTTCTAAGACTTCTTTTGGAGATGTTGCTGATGCTAAAAGGTCGACATTGCTTGGGGACGCTCCCATTCTGAAATCTATTTTGAAAAAAGCAAAACACAACGTTATTCCTCCCTCGTCTAATGAGAACTCTAAGGATACTCCAAGTATGGCTGATTATTCGCAGGTTACTGCTATTAATAATGGTGCGTTTTCTGGTTTGAATAAGGATGGGATTCATTTGGGCTAGAAAACTGATCCGTGTACTATGGTTGGGAATAAGGTGAATTCAGATAATACTATGTATTGTGAGAATTTGAATGACCAATCTAATGTGTTTCCTAGATTACATGATACTACTGTTACAAGTGATAATGTGGATTTGACTAGAGAGGAAGTGAAAACAAGTAATATTAATGGTACTACTATGGATGGGGCTACTGCTGGGGATGCATGCAAAATGTCACATGCATCAAATGATGCTACAACTTTTAATAATCGTAATGAGGTTCCTAAATCCTATGCTGCTATGTTTAAGCGCAAAGTGGCACCTAAGGCTGTTAACATTGTTGAGATGCGTAATGAGGAAAGAGTTGAGGGTGCGCATGTGACTATTCCGTTACAAGCTGTTGATGAGGTGTCTTCTCGATTTGCTCATACCCTGTATGGCTACTTTATAGGGAAACGTCTTGCTTTCCCTATTGTGGAAAATTATGTGAAGAATACTTGGGCGAAATTTGGCTTGGAACGGGTTATGTTGAACAACGGTTTCTTCCTTTTTCAATTCGCTACCAAGGAAGGTATGGATCAAGTCCTTGAATCTGGTCCGTGGTTAATACGTCTTGTGCCACTAATCTTGAACTTATGGACGCCGAATTCCAAGCTTAAAAAAGATGATATTACTTCTGTTCCGGTATGGGTAAAATTGCATAATGTTCCTCTTGTGGCGTATTCGGATGTTGGTTTGAGTTTAATTACTACACAAATTGGTCGTCCGATCAGGTTGGATTCATATATGAGTACTATGTGCATTAAGTCATGGGGTAGAAATTCTTATGCTCGGGCACTTGTGGAAGTATCTTCTCTTCACGAGTTAATGGATTCGTTGGTGGTGGCTATCCCGTTTCCTAATAGAAATGGGCATTCTTTGGAACAGATCGATGTAGAATATGAATGGAAGCCCCCTAGGTGTGATAAGTGTAAGATCTTTGATCATAAGGATGATGCTTGTCCTAAAAATGTTACGGCTAATGTTAATCAAGTTGTTGATGACGACGGTTTTGTGGAGGTCGAAAGCGTCTGAGAAAAGGGAAGCAAGGTAGTAAAGAGAAGCATATTGATGGTATTCGGTTTCTAAACCAAAGGTTGTGTTTCATTATCATTGGGAGCCTAAAGGTGGGTCGATTAAAGGCGCTTCATCTTCGGAGGACATCCTCTAGTGGCACGAGGACAAAGTCTAATCTTAAGGATCCGGTGCCGGCTCCTTTTTCTAATGCTAAGGCTGGTCAGAATGTTAAGGCTACTATTTCTTTTGGTGTTTTGAATTCATTGGTGGATGAGGACATTCCGGAGATGATAATAGTGGTAAAGGAACACAAGATCGGTGAGTAGTAACACGGACCCAAAGGCTCAAGGAGAGCCGTCTAAGTCTTCTTCTGCTCCATCTTCGACTACTTCAACTAAGAGAGTAACCCATTTTCTAAAGTGGGTGAAGTGGTTGATTCGGACGATGATGAGGATGAGGTTTATGAGCCGAACGATAACCTAGGAAATTACTTTTCATCCTCTGGTGGAGGTGAGCTAGAAGATTATTTTTCTGATGAGTATGCAACTCACGTTTACGATCTTCCGGGGCAGCTTAATGATTTCAAGCTTCAAGGTCGTGCTAGGAAGTAACCTTTGTTTGTTGGTTCATTGTTTGGTGTGTTTTTTATGATGTTTGCTAGTAGTCCTAGTTGTTGGTAGCTAGTTGTTCATTTATGGCCTGTCATAAATGATTTTGTGTTAGTTCAAGCGGTTTCTTGAGGTTAATGTGGTATTTCAGCCACATTCCATTGTACTTTAAATTTTTGGTTTATAGTATTTTACCAGGGTGCAGGATTACTCCCCTTTACCCAAAAAAAACTTGTTCAGTGTAATGCCAACTATCCCTTATGGGATTCGGACGGCTGATTTGCCCGACCAAGGTGAATGGAATCAAGACATTCATTAGAAGAACAATCGTAGTGGTCAATTCTCTAAGAAACGACCACAGTGATCGATTGGTGTTTATTACTAACCCATTCGTATGTTTTCTTCTTATGGATGTTCTTGGGAGATGATCGTGCAGATTCTCCACATGCTCATACCAACAACAACATTAATTGAAGTTCTCTCGAAAGGCAACACAAAAGTCAGAATGATTCTTCGTCAAAATCAAAGAATCTACAAAGTTTAAAGACTAAAGAGAACTACATCAACACTGAAATCCAACGTCATAGAGCGTGTGAGCATGTTGGAGAAGGACGTGGAGAAACCTGAGCAACGAAGCAGACCTGATGCAGATCACAACACCATAACATCACCATATCCACACCAGAACAAAGAACAAAGATAAATGAAGACGTCAAAGCTGAAAGCTTCAAAGAAAAACAAGATCCTCACACTGGGGAGATTTTTAGAATCAAGGCACTTCTTCTCACAAGAAAGAAGAATGTCAGAGTACATCAAAGCAACTATTACATCAGCATCTACAACATTTCAAGATTACTTAAGTCATTAATTACCAACACTTAGGGGGAGATTGTTGGAATCACTCCTAAACTATATTTCAAGTGTTTGTAATCAATATGTAATAGGTTGCTTAATTAGGCTTTTATGTTAGTATTAATGCCAAGGCTTATGTAGAAAGCCCATAAGCCTTGGTACAAGCCCAATAAGGAAAGGAATGGAACTTATGTGTTGCCCTAGATCCTTTCCCTATAAATAGTATTGTAAACCTTGATTTGAAGGTTGGTTGTTCACATTTCACTAATACCTACGCATAACTTTATTTCATTCTTATTCGTGTATATTGTGTTTGTGTTCATCCGATCTTTCCTTTATCTCTTTCTTACATATTGATGTTTGTGTTACAATATGGTGACCTAACAGAATGTTAGGACCGTTTATATGGATGATTTGGTGAATCGGTAGGTCTTGGAAGATGGAAGAACACCATCTTCAAGTTAGAGAGAGAATCTAGAGTGAGAAGGGAAAACTAGTGTGTGTATTATTATTGAAAGATGAAAGGTTACACAAGAGTCTCACCCTCCAACGAAAGTCTAGGAGGGTATTTATACCTAAACACATACAACTATGACAAATTGACATAACAAGCCCATGTGTTTAAGCAAACAAGGATAGAAAATGTAATCCTGTCAATGTCGTTCCATTTACGAGTTAGGAGCGATTCCAACAATCTTCCCCCAATGGGACGACATAAGGGATTACTTACAACCTTTACTACAAATATAGAAAACAAATAAAGAAAGGTCTTCATAAGTCTTCAAGTCTTTGAGGATGATGAAAGTTTACTCTTTGTCTTCTTCTTGTACCTTGACTTGAGAACCGTTTTCTTCACTTGTAGGAAAATGATGTAATATGCATGAATTGGATTAACTTCCCCAAAATCATGTCGCATGTCTTTAGCGCTTCTCCACACTCCTTTTGGCGAAGTTTCAATCGACTTCCCCAAACCGACAACCGTCTGAAGCAGATTCGAAACTTTGATGTAGTAAACATTTCTTCTAACTTTTGAAATTTTCAGTACGCAGCGGAATTTGTAGATGAGCAGTAAACCACACAAGGTAATCTGACTTATTGCGGAAAATCCGTTTGGGGGTAACATGCAAGAAATCAACAAGATCTTCTCACGTATGTAGATGCTTCACACCAAACAAACCGCAAAAGACGAAATGAAATGACTTCCCCCTGAATGTTGCGGTCTATCGGAATAATAATCACTTGTGAATATGCAGTTACTCGATAAAATGACCGTGTGAGAGGCATCATAACATCCTAATTAGGTAACTTCACGCACGATAACTCTGTGAAAGTGAGACTATAACACCAACTTGAGAAACTTGCACCACAGATCGTCTCATTTCTTCCCCCTGATCGTAGAAATTCATGAATGGAAACGGGTTTTCGAAAAAAAATCCAAAAACATCAAAGAAGCAATGAACACCTATACTCTCTTCCCCCTGATGTTTTCAATGAATTAGAATCATACACCACGTATGTTGATGATGAATTGGAGAAAGCAAAACCATGTATGTCCAAGTAATCGAACAATTGTGAAGTACCATAAATATCTTGTGAGAATCAATTGCTGATCAGACTTCTCTACTCGTGTATACTCTTCTCAGCTAACTCTTTGCCAACCCCATTATCATTCTGACGGCCTTTTGTAGTGATTACTGATGGAGAAAACTCAATATGACGAACTTGAGACTGAAGTAAAATAACCCGAACTTATGACTTAAACTTGCACTATTATCAGACGAAGAACCCTTTTCCTTACCGGGTTGATTAACCGGATCGAAAAGGGGTAAACTTAAAGTTTCTCTAATTATCCACAACTTTTTGTGACACTTGAGCACAACAACGTAACTCCTTACATCAGGTATAACTAGACAACTCAAGTCTTTGTCATTCGTAGGTTAAAGCTCGAACAAGGATCTCGAAGAATCATGCATCCAACCAACCCCGATATCTTCAAGATACTAAGTACACGCACCCGAAAAATCCCACTTCAACCTCAAATAAATAATAGTGAATTCGCTCCGTAGTCACGTCTTGCGGTTACATGCCCAAAATTAGCCTTCATTAACGGTTTAAGTGAATTTGATAATGGTTCCCAATCTTGTCAAAAATGTATCCTCTTGAAAATTTAGCATAACCAAAATACCACTCCACTTGCCAAAAGTTTTATAAAAAATATTGGATAATAAGAATTTTTTGGCTCATGAATTAATTATGTTTGGATCATGACCACACAATCCCATGTACTCATATGACCAAATCAGCTCAAAAACAAATCCATCCATTCCACATTTATGCTATAATCCGACCCCATATCAAGTAGAATACCCAATGCAAACCAAAATTAGAGAACTAGCGGTACCCAGCGTTGCGTGTGGTACCACGAAATAAATTTTTGGTGAATCATGTATTTTAGTTTATTATGTTCTTTTGACAATAAATTTACGGATATCAAAATTTCATTTAGCCGGGCCCGTTCGGGCTCGAGCCCCTTAGCCAGCACTGTTCGGGGCTCAAGCCCATTGCCCGTTACTGTTCGGGCTTTAATATTTGTATAATGTGCTTTATTATTTGTATTAGTGACATTTAATGCAGGTACCCGTACGTTCGGCGACATGTACCACCAATAAAATTTCAAATGAATCATGTATTTTAGTTTATTATATTTTTTGACAATAAATTCACGATTCTAAAATTTCATTTAGCCCGTGCCTGTTCGACTCGAGCCCATTAGCTGCGCCTGTTCGCTCAAGCCCATTGGCTGTTGCCCGTTCGGGCTTGAATATTATTTGTATTAGTGACATTTAATGTAAGAATTGTGTTTAATTTGATTGTACAATATGCTTTGATAATTTGTATTTATTATGTTAAAGGTGTTTTTAATAACTGTAGTAATTGTATTTATTCATCAAATGATCAAAAATAAAAAAGATAAGAATCAATCAAATACAACAAGTGTCTTTTTAGAGTATTTATTACAATAAAAATTGTAAAATAAAACAAAAGGACAATTCTGAAAATTTCTTATATCCTAAAAATTAGCATCATCCTTTAATTAAGTTCCTGTTTCCATATCACTATTCTCGTATCTCTCTCTCTCCATTCCCAGATCTAAAAAATCACCATTTTCATATATATCTCAAAATCTCCATTCTTAGATCTAGACGCGATTTTTTCAGACGCGATTGCATCAGCAACAACTAACAATTATAACCATAGCCACCATCATTTTTCTTGTCTCATTCGAATCTGACGCGATTTTTTTCCAGATCCGGTCGCTAAGGAGACATTCGAAGCAAAACCCATATTCGAGGTCGCCTTAGAATCTTGTTGTTTCGAGGTCATTGATGATGATGATGTTCGTATGACTAGTAGTTGTAACATTGTTTATTGTAAGTTTTGTTGTTGTTCTTATGTGTATCAAATATTTGGTAGATTTAGGAAGTTTTAGATATCGTAACTTTTGATATCAGAGATATTAGAGCACCAATATATTTTCGATTTAATTTTATGATGATGAAGCTATCTTTTCATTTTAAATTATCTTGTTCTGAATTGGTATTGGTGTGTAAAAAAAGGTTTTGTGTGTGTTTTAATATGTGTATTGTTAAGTCTGAATTTGTTGGCCTTAGTGACTTGTACATCATGCTTAACCCCTTTGAAGTCTGAAAAGTCTGAAATATTTATTAAGAGAGAGAGTCATTCACTCTTTATAAGTAGTAGTGACAAGGGCCCAATAATTACGTGCAACCCATTAGCACCTGGTCCAAGTCATACCCAAGTAGCATCATATAAAACACCCACTTAGTCATAACCTAAAAAAAATCACAAAACCTAATTACACACATAAGTGTGTCCGCCCCCTCCTCTGTTACAGCCATCAAAACGCTCCACCTCATTTCATCAATTCTCATCTATCCTTTTTACAAATAAACATATCATCCTTCTCATCAAAATAGATTTAATCCAGTCTAATAGACACGGATTAAACCCCTTTGTTTATCTATCCATCACGAATCACAAGTGAACTTCCTCGACTTTTCTTACTTTTATGCTCAAGCGAATCAAGAAAGCCTATAAATACTTCAAGATCCTTTGGTGAGTCACGGTAGGTTCGACTTTATCTGTTTTTCGTATCAGTTGAGTCTTTTGTGAAACGAACAAAGACACGTTGGTAACAAGATTGTTATCAAACGTATCTTATGTGTCGGATAAAAAATTTGAAGCTTAGACTTCAACAGTCGATTGATGAAGATTTGTTACTTTCGCTTGATTAACCTAAAGGTCTCTACATAACCTTGAATGGTACGAAAGAAACAACTGAGATCTATAATTATTTGCGATAAGGTTAGAAGATCAATGATGGATTAGTTGTCGTGATGAAAAGGTCCATAAGATCTTTTGGTTAAGTATAACCACAAGATAACAAAAAACTGAGATCACAGTCGTGTTAAATTTTATTCGAATGGGTTTTGATGGTACTGAGATAAGGATTGGTTTGTTTTAAGAGTTGTATTTGTTGTTATTAACTGATGATGATGATGTCATTAATTGATGTCGAATGTATATTGTTACAATATAGGTAATAGATTTTGTGCTTATGAAATGGGAAATGTGATTTGTTGATGTAGGTTCGAGTCTTGAACAATTGAACTAAGGTCGTGATTAAGTTTGGTATTTTGGTTTTGTCAAAAAATGTCGGTCTCTTCTTCATCTATTTTTCTGTCAGTCTTACACGTAACCTGAAAACCTTATGCGTAAACCAGAAACTTTAGGCGTAAGAAATCTTACGCGTAAGACCTTATGCGTAAAAACACTACGCGTAAGCCTTATGCGTGGGATTCTTATCGTAGTACCTTACGAGTAACTTTCCAAGCTACTCGTATGCAATATGAAGATCCTTAGGCGTAGAACTAGGGTTTCGACCCGTGTTGACTTTTTTTCCGGCGATGTTTCTGACCAAGATCTCCGACCAACATCATAAACCCAGCAAAGAGACTTAAAATAGCACATGATGACCCATTTAGATCAAGTTTGACTATTCAGAAACTTACTAGTTTGACAAAATTTTCACAAGAATGGTGACAAAAAAAATCCCAAATACTGTTGGACAGAATACCACAAGACTTTTTACTATCTTAGTAAACACGTTAAACCCGAAAGATTTAATAAAAGTTAAAACTTGGTAAAAAAGCATTTACAAGATACGAATTCGACAAGAAAAATGTCACAAAATCAACCCATGATAAAATCCGACCTTGCTCTTGATACCAATGTTAGGACCATTTATATGGATGATTTGGTGAATCGGGAGGTCTTGGAAGATTGAAGAACACCATCTTCAAGTTAGAGAGAGAATCTAGAGTGAGAAGGGAAAACTAGTGTGTGTATTATTATTGAAAGATGAAAGGTTACACAAGAGTCTCACCCTCCTAGGAAAGTGTAGGAGGGTATTTATACCTAAACACATACAACTATGGCAAATTGACATTACAAGCCCATGTGTTTAAGCAAACAAAGATAGAAAATGTAATCCCGCCAATGTCGCTCCATTTACCGCTAGAAGCGATTCCAAGAATATCAAAGAAGCAATCGATGATGAAAACAAATAAAGTCGAACCCT
Organism: Chrysanthemum lavandulifolium; assembly: GCA_022545495.1. NCBI lineage: Eukaryota > Viridiplantae > Streptophyta > Magnoliopsida > Asterales > Asteraceae > Chrysanthemum > Chrysanthemum lavandulifolium. Next base: position 130,169,021 of record CM040238.1, read on the forward strand.
TCAAATGAAGGTTTACAATACTATTTAAAGGGAAAGGAACTAGGGCAACACACAAGTTCCCTTCCTTTCCTTATTGGGCTTGGACCAAGGCTTATGGGCTTTCTACATAAGCCTTGGCATTAATACTAACATAAAAGCCTAATTAAGCAACCTATTACATATTGATTACAAACACTTGAAATATAGTTTAGGAGTGATTCCAACAACTTTTATTCAAGCAACTCATATTTTTCATTTTTCATTTTTCCACTTTTTTCATTTTTTTTTCACTTTTGACTTTAACTTTAAACTTGCAATTTTTCTTTTGCATCATTCAAGCAACATTACGATACTTTCATTTTGCAACATTATTCATACTTTAAAAAAGTATGCTTTTCCGAAAATTTAAATAAAAAGTTGAACGCGGACTCTAAATCAATTTTGCTTAAAAACTTTGAATGTTCAAAAGTTTGACAACGAGCACGTATTTTAGTCCGTTTAGTGATCTTATAGGAGGAAAAGCCATAAGCTCTAAAGAGAACCAACTACTCCACATTTAGCATTTTCATTTGCACAACGCGTAAAACCTTAGCCTAGTTGTTAAGAGAGGCCTAGATCAACACTCTAACAGTCGGGATTCCCCTTGTTCTAGCCTAATCAAGACTAAAATTCCATTAACACCAAAGCATTAACGCATTATTTTTGTGCAAAGCACTTCTTTTAAATGCAAATACTTGACTTAAAACGATAAAATTTTAAAATTTTGGTCAAAACGGGGGTGCTAGGGTACTAGAAGGTACACATGTGATAAAAATTCGCTTAGAATTCCCCCCACACTTAGAATTGAATATTGCCCTCAATATTCAAAGTACCAGCTGTAGCAGAAACTATAGAACGGAAAAATGTAATACTACTAGCCAAGTGTGGAAGCGAAATCTTTTTTCACAAAAAGAATTAATAAGATATCCTAGATAATCGTTAGCAAAAAGATCGGATATTGGGTGGCTGGATTGAAAACAGGCGCATCAATCATCACGTTCTACGGGAATCGTGAAAACATAGAGCAAACACACAACAAACAAACAAGTAGAGAATTCCCCACACTTAGTGTTAGAAAATAGAAAGAAGATGAAACATGGGTGCCATTGATGAAGAGCTACTGCTTTTGTTAACCGAGTCGCTAGCTTGAATCGACCCTAATTCATTGGTCCATGGGGAGCAAGTGGAAGAGAGATCTCCTCGGACTTTCATTTAAATGGTTTGGAGAAACATTGAATGTGCCGAAAGTTCCACTCGATGAGATACAACCGCTCAAAAGAATGATGAATGGAGATGCGGGGTCAAAGATGATGTCCTCACTCCGTAGAAATAAAGGAGAGAGAAGTCACATCATATGTGAGGAATGGAAGAAAGATGTTTATAACAATCAAGATAAGATCTTCATCCTCACAAGCAAATTTTTCATTTTCCTTAATTTGAATATCATTATTAAAGCTCTTTGGTGATTTTTAACAAATACCTTAGGAGGGAGAGGAGGGTAGTGTCCTCAATAATCAAACTCTTATGATAGAGAATGTCTCCCCCCGGGTCAAGATCAAGATCAAGATCAAAATAGAAATGATCATACTCCGTAGGAGATATGATATGAGAGAGTTCACCAGAGAACTCCTCGGGATCTAGATCAAAGCAAAACGAATCATACTCGGGAAGAGATATATGAGAAGTGGTACTGCCATGACTCGTATCTTCAGTATGATCGATATCAAAGCAAAACGACTCATAAGTCGAAAGACAAATATCGGGATGAGAAGTGGGACTGCCACTACTCTCCTCTACCGTATCAAAGATAAAACTTTCAAATTCGGGTAAAGAATCCTTGAGCTTGAGATCCGGAGGATCTGACGGCTTCCCTTCAACAATTTCTTCAACATTAACTTCCTTCGGGGAAGAGAAAGTGATGTTTCATCATATAGCATTTTCTCAAGTGAAATAGTATCTCCCCCCGGATCACAGTCTGTAACATCAATTTCCGGTGAAATTAATGGAGTGAGAGAAGGAAAAGATTCAGCAACGATAGGTTCTGACAACGGAGTGGGACTGCCACTCGGAGAATTGTCCAAAATTCAAGAACTCCTGGAGCGTACTCCTCACCATCTGCATAATCGATGTCTTCACAAGATGACGAATCTTCATCATATGAAGTATAATCATTGTCAGAATCAAAGAAAATCTCATAATGATCATTAGAAATGTCACGAGAAGGAGAATTATCGTTAAAAGGCATATCACACATTTTATCAAAAATACCCTCGGACTCACTTGGGATTGGCACAAGGTTCTCAACTCTAGAAGATTCCGTTTCCAGAATAGTGATAAGATGCTCATCCCCCATACCTAGAGAGTTTACGGGTTCTTGAGCGCGATTTCAAATGACAAGCTCTTATAAAATTCATTCATTTGAGTGGAGTCCTCATCAACATCATCATCGAAACGAAAGTCTTGTGATATTGAGTTGTTGTAGCATTGTAGACGCCGTCATCGGTGGCTTGACAATCGTAATATGGACACAATAATCACATCCTTTTGTAGAAGGAGTATTGGTATTGACTTTAGAAACAACCGGTTTGTATCTTGACGCCGGAACTTTCGATTTGTTCTCGATGATCGTCAATATATCTTCGTGGTATGATACAAGATATTGCCACCGACGGCTGTATTAAGTGAATCTTGATCGGTTTTCGTTAAAGCATTGTAGAACATATCGATCTGAAGCAATTCCGAGAAACCATGATGTGGGCATTTTCGTAGGAGATCTTTGAATCTTTCCCATGCCTCACCAAAACTTTCATCAAAAGACTGCTGGAAGTTTGTAATTTCGTTCTTAAGATTTTTCGTTTTAGAATAAGGAAAGAAACGATTTACAAATTTTGAAACGAGATCTTCCCAAGTAGTGATCGATTGAGGGGTTCTTTTCGAGCCAATTCCGGCTGCCCCTCGAGAAAAACGAGAATAACATCAACTTAATTGCGTCACGAGGAACATCCTTATATTTTATAGTCGAAATTAACTTATCAAACAATCGGATGTGAGCATAGGGATCATCCCTCTCAAAACCATAGAATTGATTTGACATAATTAGTTGAATTAAACCGATGTTTATCTCGAAATTCTCGGAAAGAATCTTCGGTGCAACGATAGCATCTTCGTAACCCTCGGTGGGTACTTGGAGCAATTATGACATCGTACGCGTGTCCGCCATTAGAATTAAACATATAGAGGGAAAAGAAGAGAATTAAACGATTATGAGGATAACGAAAAATATAATTAAATGGTAAAAAAGGGTAAGAGAAATAGAATTAAACGGATAAGAGGAATAAAGAAGAATATTTTTGGGTTTTAATATGAAAACGAGTACACAAGCACAAAAAACAATCAATCAAAACGATACCGAAGCAAAAACACAAGGAACTTAAACCAATAATCACAAGCGTATTCATGCAAGTGACACAAAGGCAAGTTTTGAATCTTTTGTTTGGGAACTTATTATGATAACATTCAAATTGAGAATTTTATATGATTGATGTCTTTATTTTTATTAAACATAAAACAAAATATTTTTGGGTTTTTTTAACTTTATATATATACAAAAGAAAAGGAAAATATTTTTGTGTTTTAGGGTTTTGGAAAGCAAATAACTTCACGAGGAAGGTTCTTCAAGTCACTAATTATCAAACCGTAACGATATTGTCGCAACACAACCTCCCCGGCAGCGGCGCCAAAATTTGATCCGTCTCAAATAGTATATATAAAAAAATATCAAATTACAAATACTCGTGAGAATTACAAACCAACCTTTTAGGAAAAAGATCGACACATAAAACCCACGAATACTCGATAAGTGATATCGGACAAGTGATTACCCGGGTCGTGTCCCAACGAGGAGTGAATTGACAGTTACGTTTGAGGTTTGTTATTAAAGTGCTTGAATGGATCGGGAATTTACGTTTTTGGTTACGATTTCTAAAAATTAAAGCACGAGAATGAAAGTAAAGTAAATAGCTAAACTAACAACTACTAAGCATAAGAAACAATAAAACGAATTAATTTAGAAAAAGCTGGGTATTTTTTTTTTTTTTTTTATTACGAATTAAAAACTAAATTAAACTAATTAATTAATTAAAATTACTAAATGATATTCAAAAATTCTAAAACTTTTTGTAAAAATACTTAAGCTATATAAGAACCTAGGAAAAATATAAAACATGTGAAAGCTTATAGAAATAAGTTGTTAAAAAGCCATTGAAGGTCATGAGCTTAAAGCGGCTAAATGTCATTAAGTAATTAATAAAGGAAATCCTAGCATGGGAAAACTACTAGTGCATTGTAAGCATGGTTTGTGGTGTGATTAAGTGCAAGTGCAGATTCTGTTCAGTTCGATTCTATATTATATATACTTTTGGCAATATATATATATATATATATATATATTTACCAAACTAACTAAGGGACTAAATGAAGACATTTTACAAAAAACTAAAACATGGAAAAGCTGAAATCAGTTGGGATTAGCTTATGGGCAGCAGCAGACATGAAAAAATAAATAAATACATACAAGAATAGGTCTGTTTGGTTTTGGGGCAGAAAAGGGACAAGCAAAAGCTATAAATAAGCTATCTAATGGTCCTAACCTACTTTTACCTAAATAAGCATTAGTGGGAACCTAAAATAAGCAATAACAAGGCAGTAAAAAAAACTATTAAGCCCTTAAAAGGGCTTTAAACTAATGTTATGTAAAGCAATCTAAAACAGCCAAATGGGGGGGGGGTTAGACTAAAAATAAGCTATCTAACACGGTGAAAACTCCTAAATAAGGCAACCTATGTAAACTTCCTATGACTAAGAACAAGAAAAGCAAAGTGGAGCTTAATTTGAAGCTTGTGACAAGCTTTTACAAGCTGCAAAAAAGGGGTATTGTGGTCTTCTAAGGACTGCAAGACAGGAACAAGGGCTCTAAAGGGGGCTTTTAATGGCCTTTTTAAGCTACAATACTAACTCTAAAAGCTAAATAAAGCTAAAACACATAATGTTCATATATTAAAGGTCCTAAAAACTAAATTTAAGCTAATGTAGACTTGAAACAAGGCATTAAGAGGGTCATTAAAAGGGCTTATGGAGACAATTGGAATCATTATAAGACTTGTGATGATTTTAAACTAAAAAAAAGCTATCAAAACTACTTTTCATGCTTGAACATAAATTAGATAAACTGTATTAAAGCCAATTTGAACTTGGTTTGAGATTCAAAATGGGTCAAGATGGGAATTCTGACCCAAAACAAGTTCAGTACCAAACACCCTTTAAAGACAAATTGATTTTTGAAACTGGAAAGACTTTGGAAACTAAAAAAAACTGACTTTATCATAAACAACAAACTTCAAATTGACCTTAAAGCTTCTGTTCTTCCTCTCTTCTAGTGATGTGCTTGTTGTGAGAGAGAAAGAGTGAAATGTTTGAGCTTGTGCTTGTCCTCAATACATCATAGCCATTGAATCACCCTTGGTCACCAAGCATTGCATCACAGCCATTGATTGGACTTTTGACTTTATAAAATCCTTGGATTGCCAGCGTGGAGGTGAGAGTCAGGAGAGACATGTAAACATTCTTTGTTTGTTTCTGCCATGGAGAGGGACAGGAGGAGGGGGGAAAGGCTTGGGAATTTTTGGCGCCAAGGATTGAGTTTTATACTGGGTTATGTTTTCTTTGGTTTGAAGATTAACCAGAGGGAGAGTCAATGGGTAAAAATGTGATGGGTGGTTCAATGTTAGAGGGTTCAAATAGGATAATGAAAGGGGTTCAATGGTTCTTAAAGGTTCAAGGAGGTTAAGGGTGGGTCAAAATGAAAGGGGGGGTTAAAGGTTGTATAGGGGTTTTATTTGTATTATGTATTTTGTTTAAAAGATTTAAAATGTATTTTTTTTAAAGAAAAAATGTTTTTTAATGAAAATAATGGTTTTAATTAAAAAATGGTTTTAAATAAAATTTAGGTTCGGGGTAAAATAGGAATTTTGATTTTGATTTAAAGGGTAATATGGTAATTTGGTTTGGGTAAGGGTAGAATGGTAATTTGGGGTTTAGGGTTTGGTTTTGAGTATGTTTTCCCAATCTCACTCCAAAACGTGTCCCGGATCCAAAATATAGAAAATCCACTCCGGCCGTCCGCAGCACTTTTTCCATTATGAGCTCAATTCGCCGGTTTTGCCCTGCTTTTATCCTTTGTACCAAACACATAAAACACAATCCAAGGATATCTCGCAATATAAATGGGTATATTTCGGTTTTTAGACGTTTTCGTGGGTTTTTCGGGCTTAAAATGATGAGTAAAAGGCCACTCATCAGTCACCCAATAAAGTCGCGCCCAATCATTGTTGTACTACTTTTGTAGGGCCTAACTAGGTGTACTTTTGAGCGAAATGTATCAAGCGACTTTTTATACTTTGAGCGACCTTCTAGTTTGTCATTTTTTACTAAAAAGTCAAACTTCAAAAATATTATTGTATTCTTTTGCCTCTTCCCAATGTTGAGCAACCTAAGCGACTTACGACTTGGTACAATGAGCAACTTTGTTTTACTTTCGCCTTTTGTACTGTCAAGACTTTTGTAAAAATAATATTTTTTAAATACTTTATAAACTCTTTTTTCATTTCAAATTCTTGAGCGACGTAATAAAATATTTGGGCTACTTTATATTCTTAAGCGACCTTTTATTAAAACATCCCATAACACAAACACACACGATCAAACTACCCCAAAACACACCTAACTCGGTCTCTTTCCTCTTCTCTTACCTTTCAACCTACTGTAAATCAAACCCAATATTAAAATCAAAATCAAAGTTTGAACCCTAACCTTATATTTTGTTTTCCAATTTCAATTAAGGGATTAATCTAGTCAAACTCAAGCCGCTGCCGTTATTAATTAGTCAAAGCCTAAATAGAAAATCTAAGCAGATACTTTGATGCTAAGATAACTGTTCGTTCCAAGGTAAATTATCTAGAAACGATTAAAGGTAAGTTAGGAAAGAATCAAGATCGAATTAGCCTGCTCCGAAACTGCTTTTCGCCATGGTTAGATATACCCTTGTCATGCAAATGATAACCATTTGCTAAACTTCGTTTTACAGCATCAAGTATATATCCAATAATTGCTTGATTTATGCCCCCCACATTAATACTATAAAGTGTCTAATGGAAGGTTTTTGACCACTTGTGGTCTATGACCATAAAAAACTATAAATTCTGATACAACCATACTTAAAAATTGTTTTGTCTATTTTATTAACTTTTCCCACAACATTGAAAGCAATTTAAATACATTGTTTCATAGGTACATGCAGTGCACAAGATGATGAGATACATGTAGATGCAGTGCACAAGATGGAGAGATACATGTAGATGTAGAGCGAGAGGTACAATTACCTACACCAAAAGAATATTCCAATCAACCTAACATAGTTGCTGAGGTTGCGGCCTTGAAGGCAATAGTTTTTTTGATCGATAAACAGGAGCAAATGTGGAAGTGCTTACTGATCTTAAAAAAAAACTTACGATTGTTGAGAAAGCTTTGAACATACAACATCCGGAGGTCAGCTGTGTAAATCTAGTTTTTAATCAACACCATTACTTTGAGAATAGCAATTTTTATATATATATATATATATATATATATATATATATATATATATATATATATATATATATATATATATATATATATATATATATATATATATATATACACGTATGTTTCGGTGGTTTTTATTTTTCAACAATGTTTCGGCGAAAGATGATTTTCTTTCAAGAACTATTTTCATATGACCGTGTTTTTCTAATGACATGGTTTCATGGTGACGGCAACATATAGTTTCCTACGAAATTCGATAGATGTCGTTCTTTGTTTGTGTTTTTAGTGTATCTGTGGATGGTTTAAAAGTAACGGCCATTTGTTTACGTGCACTCATTTTTTTGTGTACATGTTTTTTGTTTGTTTTCATTACAAATAATTACGAAGACAATCAATAGATTAACGTCTTAATTAAAACCATTACATAAATGTCAAATGAATGAATAATAAATTAGAGTACATTAGCTAATTAGTTTTCAGCTTAAAAAGTTTTTAAATCAGTTATTTGCAGTTTTAATATTTTGCAACTGTTTAAAAATTTTCAATTACCAAATTTACAAAGCATTAAGAGTGTGTCAGTATGTTTTACAGTTTGAAATGTCAAAAAAATCATTGTTTTATATCAACTTTAGGATTGTTTTGATTAACATCATTGTCTTAATATTTTTCATGTACTCATGGGCGAATAGGTTATTCATTTCATAGCTAATTTAGATGTCATAGCCAAGCGGTATACAGTTTTCGACATATTCCAGCTGCATCGATATTTTTAAGTTCTTTTTCTTTCTTTTTTAGCTTTTATTACAAATCATTTTGTTTATCATTCAGCGCTAGGTTAAGGATATTAGTTTAGAAGAGAGTTCAAGTAAATAGAAAATATTTATTGTAATTTTGTATCTCTGTTCACTTGCTTTATGAATGTGCAGGTTTGTCATTTCATAACATTTGTAATTCTGTATCTTTGTTCACTTGCTCTATGATGTGTATCCAATTTGTATAGAATAAATTAAGTAGTAATAGTTTTCCAGTTAACTTACCTAATTAGCTTTAGTTTTGCCATAAAAAAAAACTACTTGCATTTATTGAAGTCCAATGACTATATTGTATTTTGTTTGTTGAGTAATCGAAACAAATTCCGTAAACGAAAAGTTTGAACCTGTATATCAATCTTTATTTCTGAAAAGTCAAAACTATATCCCAACCCATTTTACAAGTCAATAATAGACAACCATTTTTACATTTGTCTATATTTTTATGTCACTCTCCATTGTTCTTATTCTTTACTTATTAGTAGGTTAGTATGCCATGCTTATCTAGTCACGGATAAAAGACAATTCATACATTTTCAAAAACTTTGTGTGGCTCAAAAATTTGAATTTCGAAAGTTGAATTTTTGAAATGTTCTCATTTCAAAAAGTTCAATTTTTTCAAAGTTTCAAATGTTTAATCCCAAAAAGGTAGGCTCGGTCAATTTTTTTGACTGCAAACGAAAATGCAAAGAATTACTTTGAACTCGTGTTTTGAACTTGTCGGGTCATTGCCTCGTAATAAACAAAATGAACCGAAAGACATTAACTCTTATCAGATCATGAAATTTCCAACAACTGAAGACATCATAACATCGAAACCAATATTCGGACCACTCATAACGACAATGGTTACCTGTAACTTTCATTACCACAATAAACATGAATTTTCCACCAAACCTGGAGTATCAAACACATAAAAACCACACAATAAGAACATACACAGTAATGAACCAACATAAAAATGGCATTGTTTGCCACCATTAACCATCACAGTCGACTAAACAACAAACTAATCACATGCTAGCCTTTATTTTGGCTACAATGATATACATCAATCTCAATAAAGAGCATAAAGATTAAAAAAATGTCTAAAGGTTTGTCATAAGTCTGATAATATCAAAGCTCCCTATATCACCGAAACCACCAAGATCTAAAAAAGCAACAAATCAACACACCTGATATGGTATTTTAATATAGTCATTTAACTAATCAATTTTTTTCCCAGTAACTTAAAAGAACATATTTTTATTCCATAAAAAGTTAAATACTTCAAAATTTAAAATCATTTCTGAAATGAAAAACATAAACATAAGAGACACCATATAACTTACATCCTAATAAAAACTCAATATGTAATCAGATCTAACTTCTAACTGCTTTCACCATTGAATATTTCTTGAGAAAGTGACCAAAAGCTTAAAAAGATAGATCTACAATCGAAGTCAATAACTTTTTTATCAAAACTACATATCTCCAAAAAAATATTCAAAAAACAAACAACCAAAATCAATACTCGCAACCCGTTTCTCAAAATCTCCCAAGCCAACAACCAAACCATCAGCCAAAGCCACCTGTCCTACCTAAACAACCTAAACCACTGAGAGATGGTGGCTACTTAGCAGACGACGGTAGTGATGGTAGGTAAAAAAGCTTCAACAATTGGTGGTTGAGAGAGGGAGAGAAGGGTTCGGTTTAGAGAGAGATATGAAAGATAAGAAATAGGTTGTATATGTATTGTGTGTTTTTTACAGTATATGTTTGTAGGTATTGATATTTTTTAGGTTATGATGTTGATTTGGTGTGTGAAAAATTAGGTTCGGAGAAAGGGTCGGGTGTCTGAATCTTAAAATGCATGGTGTGTATTAGGTTGGGAATATTGGTGTTTATAAGTGTCGTATATATATATATATATATAGGAATATATTAATTACAATTTTTGTAATTTAATTATATTTAATTTGCCAGAATAACGGCCCTGATTCTTTTGCGGGCCCGATTATTTTCTGTACTGATTAATTGGTACAGATTTTATATGAGGATTAGGTAATTGGCTACAAAAATCAGAATAATCCCTATATATATATATATATATATATATATATATATATATATATATATATATATATATATATATATATATATATATATATATATATATATATATATATATATATATATATATATACGTATATATATACACGCTTACATATATCTATACTACTTATAATACACCAATATCCCCAACCAAAATCCAACCTTCAACTTTAAGATTCACCACCCATACCTACATCCAAGCCCTAAATTTATACACACCAAACCAACATCCAACCCTTCAACTTTAAGATTCACCATCCAAACCTATATCAAAGCCTCAAATTTACACACAACACACCAACATCCAACCCTAAAATAAAATACTAAACTAACAAACCACATAAATCTACCTTACTCTCACCCACACAAATTCTCTCATCTCATAAAACACACACACACACGGCACACACACACACCCACACAAATTCTCTCATCTCACAATAAAATACACACACCCAACCAAACCCTACTCACCCCCCTACCACCGCCACCACGCATCCGCCACCACCACCATAACGGAGCCACCACCCTACCGGCTTTGGTACGCTTTTTATACATACGTAAATTTTTTAACAAACATGCGATTTTTGTCTTTAAAAATAGATCCGTAATTTTTTTGTTAAATACGCTTTTTGGTCTTAAAAAATAGGTCCGTAATTTATTTTGTTAAATACGCGTTTTGGTCTTAAAAATATTAGATCCGTATTTTTAAATAAATACGTTTTTCTTGAAATAAAATAAACCGTAATTCTTTGATAAATATGTTTTTTTCTTTAAAAATAGATCCGTAATTTATTTTGTTAAATACGTTGCTTTTTGGTCTTAAAAATAATAGATCCAGAATTTTTTTTGTTAAATACGCGTTTTGGGTCTTAAAATAATAGATCCGTATTTTATTTTTAATAAAAAAATAGTTACGTAATTTTTAAAGATTCGTAAAAATTAGTTACTTAATTTTTAAAGATTCGTTTTTTGTTTTTTAATAAAAAATAGATCTATAAAAATAATAGATCCGTATTTTATTTTTAATAAAAAAATAGGTACGTAATTTTTAAAGATTAGTTTTTTGTTATTTTTTGGTAGATCTATTGATTTTTTATCTCTTTTTTAAAATACGTATTTGATTTTAATAAAACGCGTTTTTGATTTTAATAAAAAATAATAGTTTCAGTATTTTTAAAAATAATACAGCGTTTTGATTTTAAAAATATCTACGCTTTTATGTGTGGTGAAACCAAAAGTGAATGAATTTGGATTATGGAAATGTAATATTTACCAAAGTTTGAATTTTGTGTGGTGATTCAACGAAAAAGTAATTGTGGTTTTTCGAGGTGGTTTGCATCTTTGTGTTTTGAGAAAACGATTCTCGAAATTAACAAATCTTTTCTTTAAGCAAAGGTGGTGGTTGAGATAGTTATGTTTCGAGACTTGAGATTCTCCATTTACTTTAAGGTGATGGTAGGTTTTTTTGGTGGAGATGCATTTGTGGTTTTTGGAAATCTAATGTTCATTCGGATATTGTTTTGATGATAATCCTTAATTCGGACATCATTGATCGTAATTATTATATTTTTTTAAATTTGTGTTCGGATATTTTTGTTTGTAAGTAAATGTTTTGAAAGACTATGCGCTTAAACATTTTGTCGAGATTAGATTATAATTTATACAATAGTAGATATTTGTAAAATGGATATATAGTGCATAGCATATCTAATGTTCACCCAACACAATTTTAAATCTTTTTCCTTAAGCTGCCAAAAACAGTAAATAATTCTTTATAGTTTATCACGTCTAAAAAAGTTGGAACACTGCAACGTCTAAAAAGTTGGAACACTGCTTTTTCTCGATGGAATTAGAATCACGTGTGCTAACATCTTTGTTTTATTGAGATAAAATTCTTGTGATATCAACATCTAATATAGTCAAGATTTTTAAATTAAGAATAGAAGACTAAACGCACCAACTAATTTTATTTTTAAAAAACCTTTTAATGAAAAATATATGTTATTATAAACATTTTTTTTATGTTAAAAAGTTGATAGAATATACGATTAAAATCGAACCCACCAACGAGCTTCAACCAGAACCAAGTCGCTATCGGTTTGGCTAATAATAAGTTCGCTTAAAAACAAACGAAAAGGACCAATGGAGCAGTGAAAACGCGCGAATCTGGTCGGACCTAATTATATTTTCTCCAATTAATCGTCATTTTTTTTTGTTACGCTAAATTTAATCATAGGTGACCACCACTGAACGCCATGAAAGACTACGCTATGCGATAAATAGATTGACCATTCTAATTATTCAAAATCTTAATTTAAGACCATTCCGTTATTCAAAATCTTAATTTAATTTAAACAATTCAATATGGATTCTAGGTACATACAAGTAGTCTCATACTCAAATAAAATAGATTAAATCATACGTGATATGAGCATGGCCATACCAAAACGAAGTTTATCCTTTGATTTATAAACCACGGCATGAAATTTTTGTATAAATTATTTACGAATACAAAGATCAAAATAAAATAATATGACACGTTATTTTGAAAGGGACAAAGATATATAGACCTTCAAAATACAAATGGTATCCAATCAAAACTATAAATAATATAAAGTTTAACCAATCAAAATATTAAACAAGCAAAAATTGCGAACATAAACCGATAAAAACTACGTCAGATCAGAACCTATGACAAAAATAATATTTCTCCCTTTTCAAAGGGCAGGTAGATGATAACATAACCCTTTTAAAACTATATACCAATCGTTAGACGTTGCTTAGACTACACACAAATTGACGGAACTTGATTTAAATGAAACTATCGTTATGCAACCATGCCTTAAAAAAAAATTCATCAAAATAATTTCCTAATGGAAGGTTAGAAAATCGCCAGACGCTACCACCTAGCGACTAATTAGTTAGGCGGTGATTAATCAAAGATTAATCGAATTAAACTTTCCTTATATATAATTAAAAGTTTTTAAAATTACATATATAACATAAACGAAAAGATTCAAAATACTTTAAGATTCAAAATACTTTAAGAATTAAACTTTAGCATCTAGGCTACCGATTAATAGGCGGCCGATTTTACAACAATGCCTATTGTTACAATAAAGTTTGTCAAAACAATTATTCGTCGCAATAAATAAGTAGATAAATAAATAAAAGTACCATAAACCACAACAATCTATAAAAATTACATGTTGAATAAGATGTTTGGGTAAATAATCGTCGCCACCCTTTACCTTCACAAAAACACAATAATTTATCGTCGTTGCAGCAATCACGCCTGTAAAAGTGTTTCTAAAAGGATTCTGCGATATATATACAATTTTGAAAAAATTATTCGCCGCAGGAATTTTGTCGAGAACTAAACATCCGCTGCCAGGCGCGTTACTGCTAGATACCACCGCAGAAGACATGGCTACTCTCGCTAGATACCGCTGCGCACGCCGCTGACACTTGGCTGAAATCGCCGCTTAAAACCCGACGCCGCTAAGACGTAAGATTCGCTTATATATATATATATATATATATATATATATATATATATATATATATATATATATATACGTATATCTATACATTATATATAACAGGAGAGATATGACGTCATTATTCCACCTCAATGCCACGTAATGCCACCTCAATGCCATGTAATTTTTTTTAATGCCATGTCATCATAAGTTGTCCACCTAAGAAATTTTTTTAAATTTAATTAGCTATTAATTAAATTTCGGAATTTATGTATTATTTTTCGAAATTTGATTATAAAAAATAAGCTTTGCAAGAATCGAACCTTGGTTATTTGGATGAATAACATGTGTGTTTACCACTAAGCGCAATATGATTTTTGAATATGTGTTGCAAGTCCAAATTATAAGTCTATTCAACCAATTATGTAGAGAATCCTACAACTTAGGTAACCCTAAACAAAACATATACCTAAGTAATTATATACGTTTCATTCATAATATATCTTTTCTCAAAAAGACTAATAACATGTGTTTTCTCTGTGATGATGTTGCCGGATGTTTCGAGTATAATGTTGATCTTGCTGAAGCTTTGGATAAAAAATAGAATGCGCCTATTGAGCTTCTAATGGATACATTTAAATGTCATGTAATTAAAGAACCTATTGGTGTTTTTGGGCTAATTACACCATGGTATTCCCTCTCTTAGGTCATTCAGAATTGTTTAATTTGTATTTTACATAGTGCAATCATAGGGCATTATGTTGTAAGATGGATTTTTGTCCTTACACATTGTTATTTATTGTAGGAACTACCCATTGCTAATGGCTACATGGAAAGTTATACCGCTTTGGTCACCGGTTGTGCTACTTAAACCATCCACACCGGCATCTCTCGAAGTCCTATTTTTATTCTTTAATATTCTTAATTTTGCACCATGGTGTTAGCCACACTTATCTTTATCATTTGCTATTCAATTCCAACACATGCCTAGAATTAGATGAAGTATGCAAGGAGGTGGGGCTTCCACCGGTGTTCTCAATATTCTAATCGGACTAGGTCCATGATGCGCTCCTTTGGTCGCTCATCCCGATGTTGATAAGGTGCGGTAAACATTTGATGGTTCAACATATTTCATGCTTTTATTGTCCAAATGACATTCTAATAATGGTGTGCGCCTAAACATATTGCATTTATCGAAGCAGGTGCTAGCTTAGCAAGATTATGATCATGTAAACTCGTAATGTCAAGGTATTTCCGATAATTCGGATTGTTCAATGTCTTGGTGATATATTTGTTAACGAATGATAATTTCTTTTAAATGACTATTCTATTTTACAATTGTTATTAATGTGTATTTTATTGAGTTTGCTACAGTTCTATTTTAGATGCTTGACCGGTATCAGCGTTAGGATCCGCAAATATTTTTGTTTATTTAGAAAGAATTTGAACAAGATTATATCCTATGTTGTTACAAATACTATTTTGTAGCTTAAACTTGCATAAAATTCTGAACTTTTGAGCGAAAACTTTCCTGTAATATGTATGAGCTAATGTTGGAACTGTATCTTTGTTGATGCGGCTTATAGTTCCTTTTAATCTTTTTGTTTGTCAACAAGTTTTCTTTTTATTCTTAAGCCGATCATTTATTTTAATGTTTTAATGCTTTATCATCATCCATTTACGCACGAGGATATGTCTGTTAGAGGTCATTATTACCACTGGGGTAAAGCATTCGGAATTTACATATCTTCCAAAATGTCTGAATGATAGCTAGCATTTTCGTTTCATAAACCGAAAAGCCATATTACCTCAACGTTACTATCATACAAATATACAATAGTACCATAAAATGAAACAAGCGAATCTCACTCGAAATCACTACCAAAAATAGAGGTCCATTTAGTAAACCATAAACGTATATGCTTATGTCATGTTGTGAGGAACTTTGAATACTAGAAAGTAAAATTCGCTACAAAATTCACCAAAGAAAGTCTAATCTTATTTCACGTTTAATTTTTTACATTTTTTAAAAGAGCAGGATGTTGCGTTTGAAGAGGCGATAGTTACATATCCTGACGAGGATGATGAGGAGAGGTGGAAGAAAATTGCTGGTGAGGTACCTGGGGAGAAATCGGCTAAAGAGATTAAGAATCATTATGAGTTGTTAGTTGAGGATGTTGAGCGGATTGATTCTCGGTGTTTTTCCTTTGCTCGAGTATAGTTCGCCTATGGATGACTCGAAAGCCAGCCGGTGATGGTAGGATCGGTAAGAAACGTGGTCGACTATCCAGTAACGCCTGCATCGACAAGGGTAAAGGAATCACAAGTAATGGTGTCATATCAAAGCAAACATAAATATCCAAAAGAAATCTTAGCATAAATCGAAATAATCCAAGTCAAAATAACTTCAATACATAGGTCCCAAATAAAAAATAAACCCAAATAAAATATCTCAAATATAAAATCTTAAATGGCATCATAAGATCAAAGCTAAAAATCTCTAAGGTAAGTCCACTCAAGACTCATCCCAAAGCAAAACCCACCCAATGCTTAGATACCGCCATGAAGAAAAGAAATGCTACTGAGCTTCAAAATCCAAAGGAATGATATACAAGTAAAGCAAATACGAAACGAAACGAATACGAAATAAAGTGAAAGAAAGATAGTAAATCATAATCATTTCAAAGTATAAATCAAAATAATAGAATAAGTTTTATAGTTAACTACCTCGAGCCCGCACACACCTATCATATCATAATCATATTCACACAAGGCAACATTTATGGGGAGACCTACCAGAGTTATGAAGGACGCATGCATGCAAAGATCAATCATCGATAACATATAGCATATAACATATAACACATAATGATAATGATAATGATCTAGGATGCACCCATACGCCCCACAAACATATATTGATAATATAATATAACTTGAGCTCATAACGGATAATAGATAAGGGACGGGCGTAACTTCACTCTATCGCCCCTGTAGTCATGTCGAAGTGCATCATCGACACGGACATGGAACCCCATGACTAGTTATTATTTTGGCTCGGGTGTCAAACTATCTTAGGTCAAATCGAATGTCATAACCGACACGGATCATACTTTATCAAAGATTCAATCATGTTTCAAAATCAAAGTTTTATATCATGTAGTTCAAATCAATTGTTTTATAATCCAAAATCAAAGTTCGATAAACAACAACTCAAACAAACAAAATAGGGTTCATAGCAAAGGCTTAGGAAATCCTAATATAAAGCTAACGAAAAGAAAACGTTATAAGGAACCTTTACTCAAAAGGTCGAATATCTCGTACCTTATTCCAAAGCAAATGATCGAAAAGAAGAAACACGAAAAGCAAAGGATTACTCCTTCTTTACGTAACCTATACACATTAACCGTCCGTACATGTTATTTATGATTCCATAATCGTCGAAATGATCGCTTAATATTTGGTGTTTATACTCAATGTATTCATTGATCTTAATACTTTAGGTTTTATAATTAAATAAGACTTAAGTGTTTTATAAACAATATCGTAGATTAAGGTCCATTATGTCATTTATTAAAGTTTAGGTTAAATGTGAAAATAGTTTAAACGTCATAACTCACACATGAAATAACGAATTAATATACTTAGCTTCAAACCCTAATCGATTCTCATTTATGTTCTAGGGTTTTCTCATTCTTTAATATCATGTCCACGCAGCATTTACTTTATATGTTACGTCATTTAATGACTCATTACTCATGTTATTTACTCAACACGCTTATGTCTTAATCATATGTTACTCATATATATGTTATATGTCAACTTTATATTCATGCACTATAGTCAGATAGATATGACCACGTACACGCTTACATATCCACAAGCTCACTTGACTTATAATAGCACACATGGTTCACAAATCATTTAGGTTTAGGTTTCACATGATCTTTACTGCTTAATACACATTCAAAACGTTATATGGTTCGGTTCAACCTAGGGTTTCGCTATAATACTTAAGGCAAGTCCTAGCTTATCTTCTTACTTTACATATTCAAGATATCCTGCTTTTATACCTTGGTCAAAACATACACATGGTTCGTTCATATGCATGTGGTTCGGTCCTTATATACTCGATATATTCATGATCCCATTCAATAATACTTATTACGTAACAAGCTCTTTAATAATTATAAGGTTCAAATCATTATGGTTTGTCTTGTTTGGTTTCATACGACTCGACACAAAGAAAAAGAAAACACGAGTCGACAAAACAAACTAGCTACAATATAATAACTTAAGGTGCATCAAAGGAAGACGAAAAACACATTTATACCTTAGCTTGTTGAAACAAAGCTCGACACCAAGTCTAGGGTTCGGCCGAGTAGAGAAAAGAAAAGAGATGCAAAAAACTAGGGTTTCAATTTCTTGTAAATGTAGTGTATATAGGTGGTATCATTTTAGTTTAGGGCTTGGGAGGGCTTGGGTTTCGCTTGGCCCAACCGAACACAAAACAAACACACGCCTTGGCTCTCGGCTCTTGATCCAAACGAAACAATGCAAACGCGCCCAACATATTAGCGAAACGTTTAAATCTTCGTCGCACTAAAATCGATCACGTATACACATCGTTAAGTTTTAATTACTCATGAGTTTAGTTTTAATTTAGTTAAATGATATAAATGTATTTTACGTATTTTATAAATTTCGATTCCAAGGGTATTTTAGTCTTTAATCATGTTTTAGATTTTCGTGTTTTACAATTCTTCCCTATAAAGAAAAATTTTCGTCCTCGAAATTGAAATGAAACGAAATGAAAACGAAATGAGAACATACCAACTATTCAAAGAAATGAGGATAACTAGCTCGCATCGACTCCTGCTTCCCAAGTAGCCTCACGCCCGGGTGATTTTTCCAAAGAATCTTAACGAACGGAATGACTTTATTTCTCTGACTCTTTCTTGCCTTTCTAAAATAGCTTCCGCTTCTTGAGATAAAGACATATCGGATTGAATTTGATCAAACGGATAAGAAGCAACGGTAACTGATGATCGTTGTATCCCCTAGAGTGATACATGGAAAACATCATGAACATGCGATAACCGAGGCGGAAGTGCTAATCGACACGAAACTTCTCCTATCGCTCCAATTTCAAAAGGACCGATGAATCGAGGACTCAGCTTGCCTTGATTCCAAAACGCTTCACACCTCTAAACGCGAAACTTTCAAAAATACACGATCTCCAACCCGAAATTCTAAATCACGACGATGTTTGTCGGCATAACTTTTCTCGATGAGACCTAGCTTCTTCAACTTTTCTCTAGCCACGCCTACTTTCTCATTAGTAATCTCAATCATTTCCTGACCTTCAATTACATTCACCTACTTTATCCCAACAAGTAGGTGCTCTACATTTCTCCCATAAAGAAGTTCAAACGGTCGCTTTAATGCTAGCATGCCAACTGTTGTTGTATGCAAACTCTACTAAACACAAATATTCATCCCAACCGCCACCCATTCCAAAGCACAAGCCCTTAGCATGTCCTCTAAGGTCCGAATAGTCCTCTCTCGACCGACCATCTGCTTGAGGATGAAATGTCGTCTCGAATACTCTCTAAGTCACGAATAATCCTAGGCTCAATCTCAATACTTGCAAGAATGCTGATTTTCGCCTAAGTCGTCAAGAACTACATTAGCCTTACGGATGGTACCGAATGTTGGTGTCATAATCCTAGGAAGTTCTAACCATCTTCTTTGTCTCATGTTAAGTTCCTTCGAGTGAAAATATACTTGAGACTCTTATGATTAGTGAATATATGACACGCCTCTCCATACAAGTAATGTCTCCGCATCTTCAACGCGAACACCACCGCAGCCTAACTCAAGGTCATGAGTTAGGTAATTCTCCTCATAAGGTTTTAGTCGCCTCAAGCATAAGCTATTACCTTTCCATGTTGCATCAAAAACACTTAATCCTTTCTTAGATGCATCATCAGAATTCGAAATCCTCCGTAACCGTGATGGAAGAGTCAAAATAGGAGCGACACCAATCTCGCTTTCAACTCTTCAAAACTCTTCTCTCGCTCATCCGTCCATACAAATTTTTCACCTTTTCTCATCATTTGGGTTAGGGGTAGAGCTAGCGAGAGAAACCTTCAACAAAACGTCAGTAGTAACCAAAGAAGTCCTAGAAAATCTTGACCTCACCATTTCATCGAGGTCTTGGCCATTTGGTGATAGCCTCAACTTTAGACGGATCCATGGTGATACCATCGGCAGACATGATATGACCAAGGAAAGCGACTTGTCTTAACCAAAACTCGCACTTCAAAATTTGGCGTACAACTTCTTCTTCCTCAAAATCTCCAAACTATCCGGAGATGTTCTTCATGCTCTTCTTCGACTGAGTAAACTAAAATGTCAATCGATGAAAACGATAACGAATTTATCGAGGAACTCATGGAAAACACGATTCATTAGATCCATAAACACAAGAAAGCATTTGTTAAACCAAAAGGCATAACGAGGAATTCATAATGACCATATCCGTATGAAACGCGCCTTAGGAACATCTTGCTCCTTCACACGTGAATGATGATAACCGCACCTCGATCAATCTTGAAAAGAACTTAGCTCCTCGCAGGTTGATCAAACAAATCATCAATACGTGGCAGAGGATAACGGTTACCAATGGTAATACGATTGTGTTCACGGTAGTCGATACATGACGCATGCTTCCATCCTTCTTCACAAACAATACAGAGTGCACCCCATGGAGAAACACCGGTCGAATAAATCCATTTTCATCATCTCTTGCACTGCTCCTTCAACTCCTTCGCCTCACAGTGCCATGCGATACGGAGCTTTCGAAATCGGTTCAAGACAGTGAATCAACTCAATGCTAAACTCAACTTCTCTAGGCGGGGAAGACCGGGGAGTTCATCGGAAAACGCTTGAATTCGCAAACAATGAAAGATTTTCAATGTTAGACTCTCCAAAGATGTGTCCTTAATGGATGCCGAAACCTTGGCACCCATGAGCAATCATGATCCGTGCTTCATAGCGGAAATGAGCTTAATGATTTGAGAGGTTGAGAACCATGATAAATGAATTCAGATGTTTCACGCTCCAATGATCACAGCTCTAGCATGGCAATCAATTGAAGCTCTATGATAAGCCAACCAATCCATGCCTAGAATGATATCGAAGTTTACCATATCGAGAGGATACTGATTTGCAAAGCGAATACGATCATCAAAACGAAGAGGACACTTAACGATTATGACCAATGATCATGTGGTTTTCATAGGCGAGAAATCGATAAGTGATTTGTTAATGGTTTGGGCTTCATATTAAGTTTCTTAGCAAATTTGAAAGATACAATGGAGTGTGTGGCACCGTGATCAAATAAAACGAAGATCGAATAATAATAAATGAAAAGAGTGCCCGTAATGGTACCGAAGTGTGATCCGCCTTGATTTCGGTAGTAGCATAAACACGCCCAAGAGTAGTTGGCGGCTTGATGTAGTTTCCGTGAATCACGGGTTCTTCTTAGGGCAATCCTTGATCTTGTGAGCGAGAATCACAAGAGAAACATCCACCGCTTCTTTGAAACACGCCTCCTGATGAGCCTTTCCACAAGTAGTAGAGAGGTGGGGAGGCAAAACTTCCGTCCTCTTGACGACTGAAGATCCCAAGCACGACCACGATTTGATCCTCGAGTCGATCGATCCTTGTTGTAACGCCGGTTATTGTTACCTTGATTCGACGATCATTTCCATTCCTACCAAGATCTATATTATCTCGACTCTCTTTCGTGGCGCCCAGAGTCAACATTCCTTCCTGACCGACCCGATCATAACTCCTATCCACTTGACCCTCGAATCATAACTCCTACGAATTTCCCTTATAATCATTGCCTTGAGTCCTACCTTGAATCCGATCACCATCGTGATTACGCTTTGTTGGAACCCAAACCTCATGAAAGATCTCAATGTTACAGTCATTGCAGTGACACATTCATACTCAATATTAAGCGGTCGGTCCAACACCCACTTCTTCATCCCCCACTTGAAGTGCTTAGCTTGACGCCTACCATCTCCAAAGAATCGTTCCCACAAAACTTACCAACCTCATAAACCTACTCATGTACTCATTGGAATTCTCATGATCAAGCCGGTAGATTGCCCGATAATCCTCTCATACCTTTTGCTCGTCAAAGATCGTGGAAGTAACTTATAGAAGATAGTCCAAACTCGGTCCAGTACAAGTAACAGAAAAGCATCTCCTCCTCTTGCTTGTTTGAGTGCCTTCCACCAATTCAAAGCATCACCTTCCAATTTAAAGGCACCAAACGAGTCTTAAACTCGTCTCCACAACCCAAGCTTCAACAACTTCTCAACATGAGTGATCCGGTCCTCGGCCTCGCTGAGAAGCGGCGGTGCTAACGAAAGAGGCTTGAGCTTACCAAACGCCGAGCCAAGTGTGAATGCCGACGGTTGATTTCCTCCACCACTACCCGGCACCGGTCGATTCTGAATGTTGTTGATCACTGCTCCATCATCTCGTGTAGTAAGACCGAGGAAAAGAGTGTTGAGAGCATTAGCAATCGCAAGATCAATGTTAATAGCATCATCGTCTCCATCCACACTACTGGTAGTACGAGTTCGAACCATCCGAACGATATTCAAACGATTAGCAAAATGAACAAAGGTGAGATACGAAATGGAAGCACGCAGAAGGAATCCTAAAGTCTACCCAAATCCTCACGGTGTCATATCCTAAGCTCTAAGGTCTCAAAACCTAGGCTCCATATGTCACAGTCCCGACTACAAGTCGAAAACACAGGCTCGATGCCATAAATTGTAGCCCGACCCGACAAGGGTAAAGGAATCACAAGTAATGGTGTCATATCAAAGCAAACATAAATATCCAAAAGAAATCTTAGCATAAATACGTAAATAAACCAAGTCAAAATAACTTCAATACATAGGTCCCAAATAAAAAATAAACCCAAATAAAATATCTCGAAATATAAAATCTTAAATGGCATCATAAGATCAAAGCTAAAATCTCTAAGGTAAGTCCACTCAAGACTCATCCCAAAGCAAAACCCAGCTCAATGCTTAGATACCGCCAAGAAGAAAAGAATGCGGCCGAGCTCAAAAGCCCAAAGAATGACATACAAGTAAAGCGAATACGAAACGACAACGAATACGAAATAAAGTGAAAGAAAGATAGTAAAATCATAATCAATTCAAAGTATAAATCAAAATAATAGAATAAGTTTTTATAGTTAACTACCTCGAGCCCAGACACACCTATCATATCATAATCATATTCACACAAGGCAACATTTGTAGGGGAGACCTACCAGAGTTATGAAGGACGTGCATGCACGCAGCATCAATCATCAGATAACATATAGCATATAACATATAACACATAATGATAATGATAATGGATCTAGGATGCACCCATACACCCCACAAACATATATTGATAATATAATATAACTTGAGCTCATAACAGATAATAGATAAGGGGACGTGGCGTACTCTCACTCTGCATCGCCCTCGAGTCATGTCAAGTGCATCATCGACACGGACATGGAACCCCCA
This sequence comes from Chrysanthemum lavandulifolium, assembly GCA_022545495.1. Taxonomy (NCBI): domain Eukaryota; kingdom Viridiplantae; phylum Streptophyta; class Magnoliopsida; order Asterales; family Asteraceae; genus Chrysanthemum; species Chrysanthemum lavandulifolium. Next base: position 130,192,685 of record CM040238.1, read on the forward strand.
TGACTAGTTATTATTTTGGCTCGGGTGTCAAACTATCTTAGGTCAAATCGTAATGTCATAACCGACATGTGCATCATACTTTATCAAAGATTCAATCATGTTTCAAAATCAAAGTTTTATATCATGTAGTTCAAATCAATTGTTTTATAATCCAAAATCAAAGTTCGGATAAGCAACAAATCAAACAAACAAAATAGGGTTCATAGCAAAGGCTTAGGAAATCCTAATATAAAGCTAACGAAAAGAAAACGTTATAAGGAACCTTTATCAAAATGTCGAATATCTGCATTTTATTCCAAAGCAAATGATCAAAAAGAAGAAACACGGAAAGCAAAGGATTACTCCTTCTTTACAGAACCTATACACATTAACGGTCGTACATGTTATTTATGATTCCATAATCGTCGAAATGATCTTTTAATATTTGGTGTTTATACTCAATGTATTCAGTGATCTTAATACTTTAGGGTTTTATAATTAAATAAGACTTAAGTGTTTTATAAACAATATCGTAGATTAAGGTTCATTATGTCATTTATTAAAGTTTAGGGTTAAATGTGAAAATAGTTTAAACGTCATAACTCACACATGAAATAACGAATTAATATACTTAGCTTCAAACCCTAATCGATTCTCATTTATGTTCTAGGGTTTTCTCATTCTTTTAATATCATGTCCACGTGCATTTACTTTATATGTTACGTCATTTAATGACTCATTACTCATGTTAGTTACTCAACACGTTTATGTCTTAATCATATGTTACTCATATATATGTTATACGTCAACTTTTATATTCATGCACTATAGCTTCGGATAGATATGACCACGCACCACGCTTACATATCCACAAGCTCACTTGACTTATAATAAGCGCACGATGGTTCACAAATCATCATTAGTGGTTTAGGTTTCACATGATCTTTACCGCTTAATACACATTCAAAATCATTATATGGTTCGGTTCAACCTAGGGTTTCGCTTATAATACTTAAGGCAAGTCCTAGCTTATCTTCGCACTTTACATATTCAAGATATCCTTTTTATACCTTGGTCAAACATACACATGGTTCGGTTCACATGCATGTGGTTCGGTCCTTATATACTCGACATATTCATGATCCGATTCAATAATACTTATTACGTAACAAGCGCTTTAATAATTATAAGGTTCAAATCATTATGGTTTGTCTTGTTTGGTTTCATACGGCTCGACAAAAGAAAAAGAAAACACGAGTCGACAAAAACAAACTAGCTACAATATAATAACTTAAGGTGCATCAAAGGAAGACGAATAAACACGTTTATACCTTAGCTTGTTGGAAACAAAGCTCGACACCAAGTCTAGGGTTCGCCGAGTAGAGAAAAGAAAGAGAGAGGCAACAAAACTAGGGTTTCAATTTCTTGTAAATGTAGTGTATATATAGGTGGTATCATTTTTAGTTTAGGGCTTGGGAGGGCTTGGGTTTCGCTTGGCCCAACCGAACACAAACAAACACACGCCTGGGCTCTCGCTCTTGATCCAAACGAAACAATGCAAACGCTGCCCAACATATTAGCGAACGTTTAAATCTTCGTCGCACCAAAATCGATCACGTACACATTCGCTAAGTTTTAATTACTCGCAAGTTTAGTTTTAATTGTTAAATGATATAAATGTATTTTACGATTTTATAAATTTCGATTCCAAGGGTATTTTAGTCTTTAATCATGTTTTAGATTTTCGTGTTTTACACTATCAATTAAACAAATATATAAAATATCACGATGGAATAATAAGTATCATGCTATGAGGAACATTGAATACTATAAAATAAAATTCGCTACAAAATTCACCAAAGAAAGACTAATCTTATATATGCATCAATTGAGATAAAGACTAATCTTATATATGCATTTTATTGTAGAATTAAACGATAGCTATTTGTTCAATGGGTAGAGAAATTCAAAGGGTTATCAATTGAGATAAAGCATACCAAGATTACATGTTTATATACGAATGGTGTAATTTCTATGAGGCATTGCCGCAAGGTGAAAATTAGATATTAGCATTACTCGGCCCAAAAGAGTGTGAAATTCAAAGTTTTAAAAGGGTGTTTGGGATTGGTTAGCATTTTACGCTTATATATGCATCAAGTACTATATCGTTTGGATTTTATTTTACTAAAGATTATATGTTCGATGGAGTCCTTACGAGATGGCAACAAAACCCTTACATAAGTCGCAATTGCAATGACAGAGAAGAAAATGGACATGTCATTAGGTACAAAGATACATAATTTCATTTCCAATTGAACCTTTTATGTCAAAAATATATTTATGAATTAAGTTAATACACAATTTCATCGGATGGGTTTTGATTCAATTATACTATTTGCTCATTAACTATTTATACAAATGGAATAATAAGTTTCATTATCATTGAAAATAATGATACTTATTATTAATTTAAGATGAAATTTTCAGTTTTAGAATAAATGTTATATGTATTGTCAAACAGATTTGAAACGGTGATATTATGTGCTTCAACCTCTGCTGGAAACGGTGATGTTACTGGAACCATGATTGTTAATGCTATCGACAAGGTTGGATCAGATGGTGTCTTATCTATCGAGTGACTATCTTCTTTCTACACAACCGTTGATGTTGAAGAAGGAACGGAGGTTTGTACAACATAAAAATCTTTCACCCATGATTATATATTATATCTGATGGTACAGTTCACCCGTGAGATTGTTAAAGATGTGTTATTAGTTGTACGCCTGCCTCTTTTTATTGTAGTTGATAATACGGCTATCGCAACCTTCTCTAGCTTTAGTTCAATGTACATATACAACCTCCATAACATACACACAAAAACGGTTGAAGGTCACTAATTTTTAATATGGCCATGTGGGTGATCATCGTTTTTGTTTGTTGATTTATCGATGATCAGCTTAATCTGCAAATATTCATTCAACATGGTTGTTTTATTCTTTTTATGGTTCTTCTTTGCCTTGCCTAATGTTTGTTGCACTAATAAATATATGGTATTTATTGCTTTTTCTTAGAGTGTAGATAAGTTATATATTACAGTATTTGTTAACTTATAAGTACATAGGTTTATGATGAAAATATTTAGACTAAAGCTTTTTAGTTCTTAATTCATAATCTTTAACAAAAGCAAAGTTTCTACACATCAGATGTGCATTGGTTTGTACGTGCAGGCAGAGGCACAGAGTAACTCCCTTACAAAATTATTTGACCCGGTTTCAATGTCGTCACCTTTGATGGAAATCTATTATAGGTTGAAATCATAATTTACCAATGAGGTGACATGGTCAAACCCATATTTTTTCAACCTTTATCTTCATAGCCACAAATACATGGTTAACTATTGTGAACAGAAGCAATGTATAATGTTCATCTATTAATATTAGTATGTGCTAGGTAAATCCCTCTTTAGTGTATGCATTTGGAAAATAGTAAGAAAGTGCTACAGAGTATGATTGTATTATTTATTTTTCCCTATTTTTCTAACAGTTAACACAATTGAACAAATGCTAAACCACATGGACCCGCCAATCATTATTTAATATATGGTATACGCATTGCAGACATGCGATCATTGCAACTCGGACATAGCGATCTAGGAATAGCTAATTTGCACCGAACCCCAAGTAATAAGTATAACTTCAACTCAATAAGGTTAAGACATAGTATAAATTTCTAATACATGATTGTGTCATTTTGTAGAGAGACAAGCTAGAAAATGGTGGCCATTCATTGCTACATTCAATGGGCTCAATGGTTTCAACTGGTAGAACGTATGAAAGAAGTTTCGTATTGGAATAAACCTCGAATGGACTCCTTCTCTATCAAGTAAAAAGCTTGGAAATTTATAACATTACAAAAATATTAGTCAATGCAATTTGTACACTCGCGAGAACTTCAAGCAATTATAAGAAAGTGCGGATAACAAGGAGATGTCCTTTCTATGAGAAGAAGTTAGAGGGTCAGTAGGATTGATGCAACGAGAAGGCTCTTATGCGGTAAACTTTATTTAACGATACTAACTCCGGCGACCTTGCAAAAATCATTGCCCGCTAACCAATGTTTACTTCATGCTAGGAAGGTCACTTGAAGGAGATTGTATAGCTAAATTTATAGAAGGGAACCGAATTTACAAACCAATATTAGAAACATGAGAGGAGAAACAAAGATACCATGGTAGGCAATGTCCACCTTTTCTTTGGGACCAATCTAAGGATGGCGAAATCCTTGCACGCTATAAGTATATCCCCCGATTCCTTGTCTGCTTGGAGGCATTGGCAACTCAAGCTACAAAAGCATAAACATATCGAAAACCAAGTACGGTTGATGCTTACAAAGAAACTAAAGTTCGAATCTCGCTCCATGTGTATAATATCATCCTTGCAAGTCATATATAGTATATCTGCTTTATTGAGAAGATTTGTTAGATACTACTTGAAGGTTATTTTTCTTCAACTTATTGTTTGGCACCAAATACACGATAGTACTTTCGATAAGGCTAATTAAAAGGAATTATGTTCGTTAAAAATAAAAGACAAGAATGGTGTCTAAAAGGTGAAGAGCGAAGTCAGAAGGCCTTGTGACAAGAGGTGTGCTCCCAAAATTGAAGTCGAACAAGAAACTTAGATGGAAAACCCAATTGAGTCTATTGGTTGAAAGAGATCGATACCACCGCTCTTACAGTGTAAATTTCCCAACCATATTCATGCATCCTTCAAACCTCAAAAATGGTCAGCTATCAACTCCAAGATTAATGCCTCTGACTGATTAATAATAAAAACATCACATACTTATGAGAATGACTTCTTAATCGTGAGAAAATTCCTTCTACATACCTATTATAAAAAGTCAAAGAGATGATGATTCAGCATTTATGCCATTGTGGGTGGGAGTAGAGATAAGAACTTGGAATGAAAGTATGACAATGTTCTTCTATGTGCATATTACTAAGTTAACGGCTTTTATGATGAAAACTCACCGTCACTTACATGCCTGCTACTTTTTTTTTTATATATATTTAGTAGTTTCTTGGGTGCCAAATTTGTTGTCTTTAGATACTGAGTTACCATTTCTCTGTTTCTGAAGCTTGCCAAAATGGGCATTCCTTTCGTCGTTAGCTCACGGTAATAGCCACTCACATGAAAAGTCGAGGTATTTGATGTCATTTATGCCGATATGTTTTGACCGTATCCCGCCTACAAATTTTATTGGTCTTAGATAATGACTCGGTATCTTTCTTTTGATGCGAGACGACAAGATGGATTGTCTCTTCTCGGATCCGTACAGTTATAGGCATCCATGTCCAAGGAACACATGTACTGACTTAACTCATGGTGGTACACCTTTGTCTCGGTACAATATTTGTGTATGCTACCTACGAATGACATATTCTTTTCGGTATAGCTCGAGATGCCGGGCCATTTTCTCATGATCCGTTTACACATGACAGCCATGCAAGCACATGAAGTAGAGGTACTTGACACACTAGTTGACAGAATATTTTCCACGTTAATTTTACTTTGGCTTGGTTCATTCTTGGAAACTTGCAGGCCCGCCTCTCGAGTATGTCTCTTTGGGTAACTATGATCTCATTTGTCGTTATTGTGGGGTCGTTTCTCAAGTATCTATAAAGTTTATTTTATATCATTCTCATCATAGATTGCGTAAAACACTACCACAATCAATATCCTAATTACGAGGACTCAGGAATGAATATAAACCGTACATTATAAGTTATTTCCATGTGTTTTACAGGTGATAAAAGTCCATGTAAGATACCATGTTCAAATGAGTTTGATACTTTAATCACCTTCAGGTAAGTGTTAGTTTGTAAAATATTGGATTATATGTTTTATGGCATTCTTATTTGTTGCTAATTCTTTTTTTATCCAGGCGATGCAATTATTTGACATGTGTATGTGTTTGATATCAAGGTTCATCATTGGCGTCAATCCATGATTAACTGATACCCGACAGTCCGACACATGAAAGGTCTACAAGGGGCATAGTTCATATCTCTCTGGATTTTGTGAGCTAATGGTTCAAATGCCTCGGTATTGTTTTCCTAGACCGAAACAACTTACTCTTTGACATGAAAAAGAATTGAACTTGCAGTTAGGCCTGAACTATGAATTGATAACCAAACATTTACTGTCATCAGCACTTAGGCATATCAGTTGTTATGTTAAAGGTTTGATCTTTATGTTCTTTTTTGTGTTGTTATGTGCAATAGGTTTTTTGTGACACATCATGGAAGAAGGAAGTGTGGTGAAGGCTTCGATATCGATGTTGCTTTTCTTCTAGCAATGGGATTTCCTACACAAGTTCATTTTCTATTTCCATCATAAACATTTTTTTTGGGTAAAGGGTTTTACCCCGTAAATATATAACCAAAAATAATGTTATACAAATGGAATGTGGTGAAATACCACATTAACCTCAAGTTAAAGCTTGATAAACTAGTGTTTATGACATGCCATAAACACTAAGGACCTAGCTATATTACATCAACTAACTAGGCATAAACAAGTAAAAAACTTGTAGCAAGCGAGCATCCGCATCCGACCACTCCACAAAGGAGCAAGTTAACCCGGAAGTCCGCCTCTTAAAACCCTTTCCAAGAAAAACCCGAGAGGAAAACCTCGAGTAGGGAAAAGAGTACAACCTCACGGCAAGACTCCTTCGGTGAAAATACAAATACTTGGAATCTTCCATTTATCAAGGATCAAACGAGACCATGAGGTTAGCTTCTTGAACTTGAAGGTAACCACTTCAACCGAATAGTAGAGACAATGATGCTAACCACTTCGCAACAAGAGACTTCTTACGCTTGAAAATCCTAGCATTGCGCTCCATCCGGATAAAATATGTAGTAGCCGCAGCAGCGATGCTTAGAAATGATGCTACCAACCGACCGCCCTTAGATATAGGAATAAGAACAAGAATAATACTCTCCAAAGAAGGCGGGACCGCATCCATGCCAGATAAAACCCGGACACGAAACCAAACCCGCATAGAAAAGCGGCACTCAAAAATAAATGAGAATGAGAATCGGAACCAAGTCACAAAGCGGGCATCTATGCGAGTCCAAGTCAATATTAGGACCAACATCCCATTGTCGCATCCTATCTTGAGTCTTCACACATAATAGCGAGCCACAAGTGTATTGCATGCCTCGATACAATGAGAGAACCAAGGAACATTACACCGGTCAACCACATCAGCCCTAAGACGATAGAATCCCATGCACCCAAACGCTAAAAACCACTAAAATTACCATCCAACTTGCGCCATAATAATCCATCAACAAGATTATTAAGATTAGGGACCGTAATTGCGGTAACAAAGGAAAACGAGATAACCATCCATTCCGCCATCGCCAAACACCATTAGCAATCATATCACAAACCGAATCGATAAATTAAAACTCGCCTGCAATATCTCTAGCGATAGCAAATCCCGAATTGGGCTTAACGCACACCACCTATCAAACCAAACCAATGTGTCCTTTCCATTATTGATCTTATGCCGGATAAATGAACGAATCTTTGGTCGAATCGCAAGAAGCTTGGGCCATCCCCAACTAACATCCCCAAACATGGGACATCCCAAAAGCTTCTCCACTTAAGTTTATAAGAATGAATCCATTGAACCCATAACGATTCTTTATGTGTCAAAATACTCCAAATGTGTGTAGTCACGAGGGCAATGTTAAAATCCTCCAAACGCCGAATACCAAGACCACCTTCTTTCTTTGGCTTACAAACGTAATCCCAAGCAACCTTAGCCTTTCCCTTTTCATTTCTCCTTGACACCAAAGGAAACCCTCATAAGTCGCCTAACTCATGTATAATACGAGTAGGAAGAATGAAGATTGAAGCCCAATCTGTATGCATCGATGATAAAACAGACCTCACCAACCAAGCCTACCCGCAAGAGATAAGAACTTATTACGCCAATCATTCACACGACCTTCCAACTTTTCAACAAGCACCTTACAGTCCCTATAAAGAAGTCTCAAGATATAAGGGAACCCCAAGATACCGACAGAGAGAACCTTCTAAAACGGCATAGATTGGAGAATAGCAACTTTAATAGCATTAGGCACATTACAAAAGAAAGTCGTACTTTTAGGGATACTGGGACAAGACCCAAAAGTTCTTGAAATCCTCCAAAGCCCGCATAATGACATTAATGAGAATCACGATGGCCTCTAGCGAACAAGAAGAGTCATCTCGCAAAACAAAGGTTAATAATTCTCACGTTGTTCACACAAATGATGAAACTGAAAATCCACTGCATTAGAAACCTTTGTTTGCAATATAAGAGTTAAAACTTCCATAACCAGAGTAAACAAATAGGGAGATAACGGGTCACCTTGTCGAAGACCCCGCTTACCTTTAAACCAGCCATGAAGATCCCCATTAATACATATAGAATAAGATGTAGATGAGATACATACCATGATCCAGTCAACCATTTTTGCGTGAAATCCAAACCCAATCGAAATAGCTTTAAGAAAAGCCCAATCAACCATATCATATGCCTTCAATATCAACCTTAAACGCACATCTAGGTGGACCTCTCCTCTATGATAATTCCGCATAAGCTCTTGGGTAAGTAATATATTATCGATATATCGACGACCGTGAACAAAGGCGATTGATTAATACTAACCAACCGACCAAGGCCTTCTTTAATACGATTAGCAAGGATTTTGCTAATGCACTTATACATGACATTACTGAGAAATAATAGGCCTATAGTCATTAATCTTAGATGGGGTAGACACTTTAGGGATCAACGATATAATGGTATGATTAATCTCCTTAAGAAGCTTACCATTCATGAAGAAATCCCAATGCAGATATAACCTCAAGACCCGCAATATCCCATGCTTTCTTAAAGCAAGCAAAGTTGGTAACCATCGGGACCGTGAGCTTTATCATCCCCATAGAAAATATAGCCTCCTTTATCTCCTCATCCGTGACATGACGAACCATCGAATTAGCCAATTGGTTTGAAAGAACATTAGAAAATATACCATACTCATCAAATGGACTACAATTGCCTTCAATACCAAGAAACTATACATAATGAGCAACAAAGCACCTGCAACTTGATGACCCTCATACAAGACATTGTTTGCATCTCTCACCAATTCAATTCGATTCGGGCACATTTGCTTTTAACAATATTATGAAAGTAAGTCGTGTTAGAATCACCGCATGAAGCCATTGAACTTTAGATTTACGCTTTAAAAACCGTTCTTCATCTAACGTAGCCTCCTTATAAGAAAGAAGATAGTGAGCATGATCATCACGTGAGGTCCGAATTAGACGGATCCGTATCAATAGCCTTTTGGACCTCATCTAACTCCTTTTTTTTTTTTTTTTTTTGGGTAAAGGGTTTTACCCCAGTAATATATAACTAAAAATAATGTTAAGTACAAATGGAATGTGGTGAAATACCACATTAACCTCAAGCGAAAGCTTGATAAACTAGTGTTTATGACATGCCATAAACACTAAGGACCTAGCTATATTACATCAACTAACTAGGCATAAACAAGTAAAAAAACTTGTAGCAAGCGAGCATCCCACATCCAGCCACTCCACAAAGGGAGAAAGTTAACCCAGGAAGTTTGCCTCCTTAAAAACCCTTTCCAAGAAAAACCCAGAGGGAAAAACCTTGGAGTAGGGAAAAAGAGTACAACCTTACCCGACTCCTTCTTGAGAAATACAAATACTTGAATTTTCCATTTATCAAGGATCAAACGAGACCGCGAGGTTAGCTTCTTGAACTTGAAGGTAACCGACTTCAACTGAATAGTAGAGACAATGATGCTAACCACTCGCAATAGTAGACTTCTACGCTTGAAAATCCTAACATCAAGGCCCATCCGTAGATAAAATATGTAGTAGCCGCAAGCGATCGAGAAATGATGCTACCAACCCACCGCCCTTAGATATAGGAATAAAACGGTAAGAATACTCTCCAAAGAAGGCGGGACCGTATCCATGCCATATAAAACCCTGACCGAAACCAAACCCGCAGAAAACCTGGCACTCAAAATAAATGAGAATGAGAATCAGAACCAAGTCACAAAGCGGGCATCTAAGCGAGTCCAAGTCAATATTAGGACCAACATCCCATTGTCGCATCCTATCTTGAGTCTTGACACGCTTAATAGCGAGCCACAAGTGTATTGCATGCCTCGGGATACAATGAGAGAACCAAGGAACATTACACCACCAACCACATCACTCTAAGACGCGTAGAATCCCATGCACCAAACTAAAACCACTAAACTTACCATCCAACTTGCGCCATAATAATCCATCAACAAAGATCATTAAGATTAGGGACCGAAATTGCGACTAACAAAGGAAAACGAGATAACAGGTCCACCGCCGCCAAACACCATTAGCAATCGATCACAAACCGAATCGATAAATTAAAACCGCCTACCAATATCTCTAGCGATAAGCAAATCCCGAATTGGGCTTAACGCACACCACCTATCAAACCAAACCGATGTGTCCTTTCCATTATTGATCTTATGCCGATAAATGAACGATCTTTGGTCGAATCGCAAGAAGCTTGCGCCATCCCCAACTAACATCCCCGAAACATGGGACATCCCAAAAGCTTCTCCCACGATGTTTATAAGAATGAATCCATTGAACCCATAACGATTCTTTATGTGTCAAAATACTCCAAATGTGTGTAGTCACGGGCAATGTTAAAATCCTCCAAACGTCGAATACCAAGACCACCTTCTTTCTTTGGCTTACAAAGCGTAATCCCAAGCAACCTTAGCCTTTCCCTTTTCATTTCTCCTTGACACCAAAGGAAACCCTCATAAGTTGCTCTAACTCATGTATAATACAGTAGGAAGAATGAAGACTGAAGCCCAATACGATGCATCGATGATAAAAGCAGACCTCACCAACCAAGCCTACCCGCAAGAGATAAGAACTTATTACGCCAATCATTCACACGACCTTCCAACTTTTCAACAAGCACCTTACGTCCTATAAAGAAGTCTTGAAGATATAAGGGAACCCCAAGATACCGACATGGAGAGAACCTTCAAAGCGGCATAGATTGGAGAATAGCGATTTTAATAGCATTAGGCACATTACAAAATAAAGTCAGTACTTTTAGGGATACTGGGACAAGACCAAAAGTTCTTGAAATCCTCCAAAGCCTCGCATAATGACATTAATGTAATCCCGATGGCCTCTAGCGAACAAGAGGTCATCGCAAAACAAAGGTTAATAATTCTCTGTTCACACAAATGATGAAACCGAAAATCCACCGCATTAGAAACCTTTGTTTGCAATATAAGAGTTAAAACTTCCATAACCGAGTAAACAAATAGGAGATAACGGGTCACCTTGTCGAAGACCCCGCCATGCATATTACCTTGGTGTGCAAAAGCTACTTAAAAGGAGATTTCACCTTTAAGCGTTGAACCACACGATACATAGCACAACCATGAACATTAAGATTCCATCCCTTGAGAATCGTATCAATAAACCCATCTTTATGAACCAAGAAGTTAGAGAATTTGAACGGTTTAGCTTAGGCTTAGTTACCTATGGAATACGCAGAACACACCTGGAGAATGATCCAAATACGATAAGGTTGAAATATAGCAAACGTAACTCGAAACAAGTCAAGAAATTTCGATTGCCCATCACCCTATCAATTTTCTTTAATGTACCAAATGAGCCTCTTGGTTTCGATTCCAAGTAAAGTGAAGACCAAGACAATTAAGATCCTCAACCTCCATTTTACGAACACAATCTTTGAATTCACGCATAGTAATGTCGAGCATAACTACCACATGAATGATCCTCCAAATTAAGTGCCGCATTAAAATCACCCAACAAAACCCAAGGCCTACTCCGATAAATCCGATGGCAAACAAGGTTGGACCAAAGGCACGCCGATGAACATAGTAATTATCTCACACACGTAAGAACGTAAAAAAGTTTTGCTTTCCGTCCGAGTATTTACCGAACATGCATAACTCCTCGGTTAGTTTGAGACATAATCATAACATCAACAATATCATCATTCCAACCAAGAATAATACGGGACCCCTTATCACATTGCACTACCATTTGACGTCCACTTCCACCGATTTATAAACATTACGACATGTATCATACACCACCGATGCATCAACATGAGATTCCAAAATAGCACATACACTAAGATTATTATCATTTACCACTTGCTTAACCTCTTTTTGTTTAGGGAATGGTTCAAACCCCTTATATTCCAAGAGGCGATACTAAACATCGAGGACATTCGTAACAAGAGTGCTTGCCCGGATTTGTCAAACAAATTACCGCTTTCATCATAAACATTTTCAACCTCATCATCATCCACAAACCATTAGTCTCATCAACATCATCATAAGTAGCCAAAGAACCAAACGGTTAGATGTAGATATATTAGGAGCGACTGGATTACTTACCGTAGGTGAAGCATGAGCGTGTTGACTACCCTTAGTAGACACATCAAGTAGGGTCATTAGATGTAGAGTTATTAGGTGAAACGATATTACCTACCGATTAGGTAATGGACCTGGTACTAGTACTAGCAACGCCTTGAGGGGTTTGCTAGTGGAAGGAGTGTTAACGACTTTGGGTCTATATTGCATATTTTTACCAACCTGAACCCGTTAAAACCCATTACCACTTTTATTGTCCTTAGCATTCCTCTTAGCTTTACCCTTTTTCCCAACTAGTTGAAACCCATCATTCTTATCCTCCACAACCTGTTCACCACAATTTTCTTAGGACAAGAATCAATGTAGTGGCCAAAATCAAACAAACATCACACCTAGGAGGTTTCCACTCATATTCCACCTAATAGTTTCGAGAAGAAAATCCGGGTTGATCTAGATATGGTACCCCAATAGTAATACATTCCTTAAGGGAACATGAGAGTCAATTTCAATTAAACAACGGGCAAAACTACTCCTACCCCAAGATTCAACACACATAGAGCTAGTATAAGAATCAAGCATGATAGGCGTACCAATATGTGTTAATAATACTAATGCCATCTTTAGAAAATACACATCGGAACATCATGAAGTTTAACCCATACCGAATGCGGGTTAACCTCTTTCGTCAAACTAGTACTCATGGTCCACTTTTAAGAATAATAGGACTATTCTTAATCATCCACGGACCTCCTTCAAGAAATGCCTCCAATCCAACGAGAGTCAAACTTAAAGAAAAAGAAGCCTTTTCATTCATCATGATCCGTTTAAACCATACTTAGCCGGTTGTTACGTGCAAAATACTCAACCACGTGAAATGCAATACGCTTACCAATGAAGTATCCATACAGGTGTTATCCATACAAGGTGTTACCAATGAAGTATTCGTGATCCGTCAACACCATGAAACATATTATCAACTTTAAGTGCACGAAAGTTAGACTTACCTTTCTTGGGACACTTGGTCGAATTAGCACCACTAGTAGCACCAACGTATGACTTAGGTGATGTAGTAACCTCCGCACTTTGAACAATAGGCATTGTACCTTGAGATTTCTCCACGGTTGAGGTGTGTACCCATGCATTTTACCAAATAGATGAGAAACCTAACGTTATCTCCACCAGAAGATTATCCTCATTACCATTAGTCACACCACCTAGTTCCTTGACGCACTCCAAAACATTAGCTTTAGACCCCAAACGAATCAGAAAGAGGAGGAAAACCATGCATGCCAATTGTTGTCGAAGTAGCCCCAAGATTGTCCACAAGCGTTGGGTACTCTTGTACGTTTATGTAAGTCATACCACCTGTATTACCCACGTCCCAAAACGAGTTGTCATCCAAAGTTGAACCACCAATAGTAGTTGTACAGTTCGAATGTAGAAGACACACTAGTATCTTTAGGTTTAACATGTGTAGGTATTCGATCACCAATGAAAGCGACCCTTTAAACACCACTGGGTTCACTAGTATCACTGAAAACGGACTAGGGTTACGTAAAACCCTAGTCGCTATTCTAACAGCTCGGAGCATCCATTTTTCCGACTTCGGATCCTTAAACCTGCATGCATGCGCTTTTAATGCTTCACATCCACAGTACCATCACCGATGTCGACATAATAAGTAGCAAACGAGAAAACAAAAAGTTTACATAAAGAATTTGTTGCTCACTAATGTATTTGTATCAGGTGTGGAATCATTTTCTGGGCTAATACTATTGAACAATATAAGAACCCTATGAATAATCATGATAAATTGATGTTTAAAAAGAGTTGGGCTAGCAATTCATACTCAAACACCCTCTACACTTGCAAGACTTGAGCGTGGCTGATCATTTAATTATAACTGACGTTTGGATGGTTATTTGCAGTCACTTTGGGATGCACGTAGCTTAGGTCATTTGGAAAAGTGTAAAATCCTTGAGGCGCATGGAGGAATTGATCTGGTAATTTACCTATTTGAACATAAAAAATGCTAAGCAAAATTAGGCATAGAGTCAAGTGTTTATTGTTTCAGATCAGTACAATTATTGGGCCATAGTATTCATGTGTTCTTTTCATGTGTTCATCTTTTACCAATGACATTGATATGATATATTCTTACATTCTAATTCACGATTCGTCCTCTCGAATATATGATCTAATCCATATAATAGGATAATGTGCGTGACAACCGGAAATTTAGGGAGTCTATTTTGGTAACCGCATTCACGCTAAATAAAATGAGATTTGCCTTTAACACTATTTTATAAACCGTGACTTGATTTTATATCGTCGATTGGTTTTTACGGTTTATTTCATTATTAAATGAGTTATCGTATGCGTTTAAACTCTATTTGGTAGGCACTATTCGATTCGGCACTAGAAAAGCCTAAAACAAGAGTTATTGTAACTTTTAGACCGTAACTCAAAAATTGACAAATAAATAGTCAAAACTCGTGGAAAAACGTAAGTAACGATGTTGGAAAGTTAAATAAATGTAGTGGGACACTCGGGGGACGATATGTGAGCTCGGGAATGGGTAAACGAGATAGATACGAAAAGTTTCAACCCGAACCCTCCCCTTTTTACTTGTAGCCGTGCCCCCTCCTTTTATTTA